>LKEB01000003.1:524593-567837 GCA_003795295.1 Cytospora leucostoma | reverse complement strand
GTATGTCTGGAGGTGGCCGCTGGCGAGTCGGCCATGCCACTCCTTGCATCTGCGCCCTCTTGCCCCACCGCCCTCCCCCCCTTTTTCGCGTAATGGAATGGCCCCGTATCACGGTGTCTCGTCAGAGTAGATCGCCTTGCCTGATAGTAGTAACTGGAGACAAGCTCTTGTGCTACAGACTGAGAAACGGGGAGGTTTATGGCGATAATGACTAGGAGTGGTGACCGCTCATACCGCTATGGACTCTGCCATATCCGCAAGACGTGACCTGGTTTCCCAGAGCCCTGGACGAGATAGCGATGCGGACAGTTATGTGTCTCGCCTTACGCCATGGGTATGTTCTATGACTCGGAAGTATGACTGGCAAACGTGGTCTTCTCTTACTGTACAATGATCTCTACGCCTGTATGTTATATGCTTAGGAACACCCGTTGAAGTCTATGGATGCTTGTGCAATGTGACGAGGTGGTGAGCCTGTCCGTAACGGCATGAATAGGAAGTGTTGCACATTTACAGCTCCAGCATAAAACCGATGTGTCCACCACCAAATCTCTCCAGTGGACTCGCGATGCGCACTGGACCAGCACGACTGTGAGCTCCAGCTACCAGTGTTGTTACTCACTCCCCAAGTCGAGTTGTCTTCTCCTTGAACCAAGATATCCACATTCCGGCACCCTGAACGGAACGAGACTTCTCAGGGAAGAAAAGGTAAACAAAATTGGCTCACGGCCACTCAATATTCATTATCGTCGTATTCTCATTGTCCCCGCGGGTATCATACAGCCCACGCGCCCTCTGAGTAACCCTATAGTCACACGTATCCAGTATGCTCGCAGACCAATGAACCCCTATTTATACCTATAAACCCCATGTTGAACACACCAGGCAGTAATGCGCCCTGGACCCAGTGATGCAAACCCGTATGCTGAATGAAGCCATACCCACCTTTTCCCGATACCCTTGATACGCCTGTTGCCTCGTATTGATGTCGCAAAAGATGGCTGCCTACCAATCGCCCCTTGCCGTTTTCAACCTGCGAAACTATCCTCCGCGCCCCAACGTGCGCTCTCGTCGATGCTCTTGACCTTGCTCTTCCCATCGTCTTGATCTTCAGACATGTATGATGTGGGGCCCTCCTCGTCCTCTATCTCGTACTGAGACAGGTCAAATGGTTGCCCGTCTGGTTTCAACAGCATTCCCCTAAGCACCATGGTCCTCCAGACAGTGTCTTTCAGATGCCTGATCTTCCTGTTGACTGGCAATCCGTCCAGCTTCTGTAATTGCTTGCAGGCACGCACAGTTTTTCGCTCGTAGACTCGCCGGTCAATTCTTGTATCCATATCCAGACGGCCCCGAAATCTCGCATCACGCCCAGCGTCTGCATCAGGGAGCCGGAAGATATCGCCTGGTTCCGCAAGCTCCTCTCTCCTTATCATGTGGAAAGGAGGATAGAAGCCCTGTGTGATCAGATTGTCGCGCAGGTCAACCTCAACCAGCCAGGGGAACTGGCCCAGGACTTTGAGCAAGGGCTTGGGATCAGCCAGCCGGTTGCCTGCGAGGAGGAGCCGCTTGAGCCGAGGGATACCTACGATGCCACTCACGTCTGGCAGACCGTTAAAGTTGAGATTGAGCACCCGCAGGTTGGGCATCATTTCCCCTAGGTCATCGGGCAGACGCTGAAGCCCGCAGTTTGCTAGGTCCAGGAGCTGAAGGTTGAGGTAATCCCGAGGCGGCGTGAAGAACTCGAGACGGTTGCCCGAGAGGAAAAGCTTTCGAACCTCATATGCGGACTCTAGGAAGGACATGTCCAAAGGCTTTGATCCTCCTTGCTCTCTAAGCGATAGATTGTCCAGGTGTGGTACTCGTGACAGGCCGTCAACCAGCGTGAGTTTGTTGCGGTCCGCATAAAGTAAATGAAGGCGAGGCATGGTGGAAAGGTCGAGTTTCCTCAACTTGTTGTCGCTGATGATGAGGTGTTTCAACGGCAGCGACGTCTCACAGCCGAAACTGGCGAGCTGGTTGCCCTTCAGATTCAGATGTGTAAGGGACGATAGCTCTTGAAGATTATCGACACTCCGAATCTTGTTGCCTTCCAGGTCAAGACTTGTCAGTCTCTGCAAGCTCGTTCCATCGAAATCGAGGCCTTGGATGGAGTTACCCCGAGCGCGCAGAGTTAAGACTGAGTCATGATATTTGATACCATCCAGGTTGACCAAGCCGCAGTTGTCCGCAACCAAACCGCGTAAGTGAACCAGGCTACTGAAGGCAGAGAGGCTCTTGACATGATTGTTCGAGACATCCACGTACTGTAGGTTTGCCAGCCGATCCCACGCAGTCAGCTCGCTAAGCATATTGTGCGAGATTGTCAGTTCGCGAACGGTCGTTGGGACACCATCCAACGCTCGGATTGAATTATGAGACACGTCTACCTTCGTGAGGCAACCGCAAAACCGGTTCAGCATGTGCAGGCTACTCAACTGCTTGTTTCGGAGCTCTAACTCTTTCATGTCCTCCCAGTATGGCTCGGACGGCTCGACTTCCGCGAGCCTGTCGACTAGATGGCGTACTGACTGAGACAAACGCTTTTTCGTTCCATCGCCAGTTACGAGATTCTGGTCTCCAACGACGTAGCTGACCTCAAAGGCATACGAGCGATCTGGGTGCGCAGTGAAATCAGAAAGAGGGCTCAGCGACATGTTACCGACATACTGCCCAAGTGCATCCGCGTTTTCTGGCCGAGGATGTGACTTCGGTCGACCTGGAGTCGTGACCATGAAGCTCACATTCGCTTGACGATGCTGTGGTGACTTGTGTTCCGTAATGCTCTGGTCTCCAATGATGCTGAGATCCCTGCTGGCTTCACCTTGACCCACAAGACTCTCTTCTTCGTTTTCTTCAATGATCGAGACTGGGCGCGGCACGAAGGACTCGCCCTTCACCGACATACGGCGTGATGGCATACCAGAAGAGCTTCGTGGACGTGGACCGACATGGCTATTTGTCGACTGCATCGAGACCTTTCGGCGACCATGTGTACCTGATGGTGGCGGAACATCTGCAGCAGAATGATCGGTACCACTGACGTCTTTGCCCTCGGAGCTCGACCCAGCGACCACGTCTTGTATGATCGATGCGATTGGAGACGAGAAACTGATAGTCATTCGCCGCCTAGGCGAGGAATCTTCCAAGCGATCTTCATACATGGTGATCTCGTGCTCCACATCCTCGTTGTCTGCTTCAGCAAATTTCTTCATCAGCTTGCTTGGAGACCTCACTGAACCGTTCCTGAAATCCCTAGCTCCGAAATCTTTGATAAGGATTGATTTCAGCGAGTTGCCCTGGTCAGGGTGGACTTGACCCCTCGGACGAGGACTGGGACTTTGTGCATCTGCCGCAGCTTGTTGAGCCCTTCGGTTCTTCAGATTTTGTAGCTCTTTGGTAAAATCCACGGTCAGGTCAGGAATGTCAGCGAACGGATCATCCTCGCTGTTTTCAGAATGCAAGGTGTTGCTGCGTTTGGTACGTGTTGCGTGATGCTTTTTCGACTTGACCCAAACATTGCGTTGTCTGTCCAGAACCATGTTGCCGACTTGGTCAGGGATGAGGTGGGATACACTCTGTGGAGCGATCGTCCTCCTTGTATCGGAACCTCTTGAAGACCCCGTGCGTATTGAGTGACCGGTAGAAAACCCGGATTCGGAGCTGGAACTGTTGGACGGCATCCTATCCCGGAACTGCTGAGCTTGTTCCGCTGCTGTTGTGTGTTCGTAGCGGTAGGGGGTCCCGAATATTCTAATGTTGGGTGGATCACTGACTATATCATCATCTCTCCATGCATTTTCTTCGATCTCACCCGACGTAGAACTGTGAGAGTGCTGCTCCAATGCTTGCACCGCCCGGATATCTTCTTTAGATATGCCGAGTGAACGCAGAGATGATGCGATGATGTCGCCCATATCGCTGTGTTCCTCGTACTTCTTGAGATGACTGACTAGCTCGGGATCTTCCTGTCGATTTGCCACTCTTGGAATTGGTTTTCCCTCACGACTCGGTGGCCTCGAGAAGGGCTCACGAGTCGATTCCTGGAAAGATGAATCTGTCCGGTCAGGATCTAGGGCTTGTTTGTTGTGCTCCGCCTCGGACTCCTCGAGACTTGCAAGACCGCTCTGTAGACCGCTCTTCCCTCTTATGGCCGCCATAATCCGGTGTGCTTCATTGATGAAATCTTCTGTTCGGATGGAGGGTTTCCTCCCTCCACCAGCAGGGAGATTGGGCAGGTGCTGTGCTTTCCGAGGTATCTTTGCTGACCTATTGCTGCCCTCCCCCTCTGGCACATTCTTCTTGGTGCGTATGGGCTTCTCCACTTGGACTGATGACCTCGGACTCGGGGTTGGCGATCGCTGCCGAAGGTTACGACGGGACAGTTGAGCTTTGGCATTGGCTGTTTGTTGCACATCGCCAGCACGAGAGTCCTTACGTTTCCTTCCGATTACGAGTTGCATCTGTTGGTGGGAGACCTGTATCGGTTCCAGCAATTGTTCATCTTCACCGCCAAATGAGATGTCGGATTCATGAAGTGTCCTCCTGCGCTTCGGGGTCGGGTCTTTGGATGGCGATGCTCGTGGCCTCTTGAATTCATGTGCCTCTTGCTGTTTCGGAGTCATAAATAACATGGCAGCCGATGTAGCTCGTGATGCAGCAGCCCCTGAGAGCGTACCCAATGGCATGGCGGCTATCATGCCCGATTTTGATCGACGCTTGCCAACCGAGAGACTGCCCTTTGCTTCAGGTGAAGATTCATTTGCAGCGTCGAAAGCCATTGAACGATGCAAAGATTCGTCGTCAGAGTCATTTGAGAGAAGCGAAAAGTCTTCATCAAATTCGTAACCATCCAGCTCTCCCACACCAAATTGACTAACCGATCTGAATGGACTTGGCTGAGAATCCAAATCCTGTTGTGTCGCTTCCCTCAATTTTGAGGGCTCTTTTGGTTTCACCGCTGCCGTGTTTCTTGGTATAGGTCCCGACGGCTTCGGCCTTGGTGACGGTGATGAGCCAGCCGAGGTATTCGCATCCTCGAACTGGCTTATCCTTCTTAGCAGTGTCTGGTTTGTAAAAGTATCATATGGACCGAAGAGTTTCAAGGGGCTTCCACTACTTTCCTGAGCGTGTGGAGCTCTGTGGGAAGTCTTCTTGTCCGGGCTCGGAAAGGGAGCAGCAGGGATTGATGGTGTCCTTGGAGGGTCTGCCTCATGAATACGCATACTTGGGAACTGTTTAGGCGTGCTTGCTTGTAGAGACTCATCTGGGAGCATCTCAGACGTATTACCGAGTGGGCGGAACGAGACGTCAGACAAAGGCCCTCCCCTACGAAGATTAACGTAACTTCCGAGCTGTTTCACTTGCCCCGTGGCTTGTGTGCTGTAGGAGTCGCCCTCGGGCCGAGATATGTCTTCCGCAGAGCCATTGGATGATGCTTGATCTTTCTGTAGCTTCTCGAGACGTTTCTGCAATTCTGAGGGTGATATATTCATCGGTGCATATTTGACCTTTCCCTCTTCATCACTCTGCTTTTCAATGAGGATGGGACTGAAATCCTCGTGACGAGCTTCGCTCTGGTTGCTGGTCTTCCGCGAACCGGCATGTTCTACGGCCGGCGCCAGGAATGTCCCATGTGTTCTGCTGGAGTTGACCTCAACAACACTATCTTGTGGCACCATTTGGCTGACAGAAATGTCGCTGATCCGGCTGATGTCGGATCCATCTTCATCTGCCAATCTGTATTGAACCGAACGACCCTTGGACTGGGCTGGCTGGCTGTTCTCCGGCAAATGCTGTTCTGCAGATTGATCGGCGGAGGCTTCGTAGCTGAGATCACCTTGAGCGAATACTGGTGGACTGGATGGCATAGTCGACTCATTCCGGTAGATGCTACTACCATCGTCCGTTCGTGCATGAGTGGACTTCGGTGGTGTTGGTGGCCTGAACATACCCGCCAATCCAGTGCCAGCGGAAGTGAACAAGTCGCGTTGCTCCCCGTATGCGACCTCGCCATATATCAACCTCCGTCTCCATTCCGGCGTATTACCCTTATTCTTGTCCGGCGACGAGCTGAGCGACTGGCGCTGGACCGTGTTGTGGACGACGGAACCGGCTGGGGAATCGGGAAAGGACTGGCTGGCGGTGCGACCACGGTGAGAGTGCATGGCCTCTCGAGAAACCTTGGAGGAAGTGCGCCTGGGTTGTTGTAGGTGTATGTTGATATTGCTTGGGCTCCGCTCCCCAAGGACGATGCTACTATTCCACTTGGGGCTTCCCGACAGTTTTGCGTCGGCACCGTGTCCACTGCCTGGGCGAGGTATCTTAGTCCCACTAGCTCTGATGCTAGACTTTGTGGTGCCATTCCTAGTCGGTGGTTTAGATTCCTCCGGGGAGGCTGGCTGAGAAGGCCAGTCCTCGGAGAGAGAGTCGAGCCAGGCGTGCGACGACATGGCAGAGAGGGGCAGCTGGACAGGATTGGACTGTTGTCGCGTCGAGGCTAGCTTGTATCCATGGAGCGTCGGCTGACGGTTCGAGGTCGCGGATTGCAATCGCAATGCGATGCAATCGTCGGCCGTCTTCGTGCAATACTCAGGTGTGGGGTGATCGTTGTCGCGGTCGCAGTCGCGGTCGCAGTTGCAGTCGCGGTCGTCGGAAGCGATAGGCCAATGCACGATAACGGGGGTGTAAATTACAACCGGTCAATCAAGCACCTGCAGATAGGCTGGATGAATACAGGAGACTAATAACTGTGGAGTCGCCAACGACGAATGACTGGCAGGGTGCAAATGGACCCTCGCGACTGATCAGAGAAGATGCTCAAGTGATGATGATGAGATGTGAGGAAATAACATGAGGAGTTAGGTGGTTCTTCCCCTACTGTTCAAACAAGAGATTCAGAAGACTCGGAGTCATAAACTTGAAGTATCATCACACACTCAAGGGCGACATGAGCGCTGGATGGATGGACATCGGAAGGCCCTTTTGCATTCGATTGTTCGCACAGGCAACAGAAGGCGGGTTATTGGCTCTGCCTGCCTATACTGTGTGTGCGGCAGTGTATAGCAGACCACACACGGGATGTTGTCACGGTAACGGCAGGTGCTGCTATGTACCTAGGTACTGAAGGGCTACGCCGTGGCTATCTACCGGAATCTTGGAGCCCTGGAGCACCTGGATACCTCGTTTTACAGTCCTCCCCGGCGAAGTATGGACCAAGGAACCACGGAGGGAAATACTAGTTGATATAGACTACCGACAGATGGGCCTGCTTATGTCTGCTCCTTACAGTACCAATAAACGGTACAGGCATGGAGTATCAACGTATGCAGACCCAGTAAACTTAAAGTACATACATATATAGTACGGCAAAAACGTCAATCCTCAAAGGATCAAGCTCCTATAAAGCCCCACAAACCCCCTGCAGACCGTGTATCTTTCGCGTAAATTGGATCTGGGGAGGCGCGTATTGCCCATTACAACCGCGTTACCACCCACCCACCTAGGCATTTTTGGCAGGCCCAAGCTCTGACAGTCGTCTCTCTTTCTCCAACGTCTTCATTCGACAACACCCATATCTGTCCATTCTCACCACTGAAACACGAGCCGACCTCTGGCCATCCTCCCTGACGATTTCAAGGGCCGCACCAATGCGAGAACGAACCAACCTGCAACCGTTGCGCAAATCGGCACCTTGATCGCGACAATGCCAGCTCCACCACTACACCAGCTTGGCGACGAGCCTATATACTGCGAAGCGGTCCACGACTCGGGCGTCGATGCATACTCGGGCTCTGAGGACGATTACTACGAGGGGCCACTCCATAGACGGCTCCATATTGAAAAGAAGGCTATTGATTTCCTGGCTGGCCATGTTCCTGTCTTGTTGTCGGCACGGCTCCGTGGGCCCTTCGACAGCCAGCATTGGAACAACCCCTGGAGATCCAGGCGTGCATCAAGACAGGCTGTGAACCCTGGCACCCAAACAATTCGGTCGAATGCACCTGTTGAGGGAGGAAGGGGTCATGACCTAGACCGGGTAGCAGAAGAGAACTTTACCAATACCCAGGGGACTAGTCTATATCCTCTTCCCAGCCCCGAGATCACCAATCCTCCCTCAGCAAGGAAGAACCCATATATGGAAGAAGCAGAGTATAATCGCGTCAAGACTTGGAGAGAAGCAGTGAAGGGTACATCAGTGTCAAGAGATCCGTTCTGGCTATCGATTCACGATGATTCCGATGATGGGTCTGTGACGAGGAAGCGGTCTGCAGATAAGAGATGGCTCCACCAGCGAGCATCAAAGAAGCGAAAGTCTACAGACTTGAAGATGTCACCACCCGAAGAATCACCAAGTCAAGCAGCCGCCAAGACGAGGAAGACTCACACTCGTCGACCATATCAGCGCGTGGCATCGTCTATACAAATATCTTCCAAGCATGAAGATGAGCTGGCGACCGGTGTGAACTCCAAGGACACAACTATCTCGACCCGGATCGCGAACAACACGGGGACGCCTCGCTCACGACGGACAGAACAGAGGTCGCCTTACCGAAAGCTGCGACGGCAAGAGGCTGAGACATCTGAGGACGAACTGTCCATGCCGTCCACTACACCTACTCACAAGGCTGCTCACCCCTACGCCGACAATCCCAAGACTCCAATTGACAACGGCTCACCCAAACGATCGACAACAGCGACGCATAGCGCCTCACGATCACGCAGTATCCGTGAACAAGCTCATCGAGGTCGGACCCAAGTTGAGAAGATACAGGCATCTCAAATGTCGGCTAGGCAGCGTTCAAACATTGAGACAGCTAAGAGATTGTCTAAAGACGCCGCAAGAATAGTAGTCAAAGTGTCTAGAACTAAGGGAGAGATATCTGGTCACCGTGTTCTCAACAGCCCGAAGTCAGTCCAAGCCAAGGAAAAAATGCCAGACTCTGCTATGGCGGAACCGAAAACCCATGCCAAGATATTGGCCGACGTGGCGCTAAGTCAGCAAGACAGAAGTTTTTGCTTCCATACAAGGTCGAAGAGTCCACTAGAGGATTCAGCTCCTCCGCCAGGAGACCCAAGGGACGGCATCCACCCCATCAGCTCGTCCAAACAGCTTCCTGTATCTAGTACAACAGTGGGACCAACCGACGGCGGACCCTACGCTGCTGATGAGAAGAATGGTGAAACGGCTTCCGCAGATGTCATGGAACTGGACACTGACGGCAAGCAAAGAGTACCATGCGAGCCTATCAAAGAGTCGGAGGATCTTGGCATTGCTCAGCTTTCGAAACAAATACAGCCTGCGAATGAAGTTTTGGAGAACGATGAGGCTGTGCGGAAGGAACAGAACGTCAAAATCGATGGTCTCATGACGGAAGATGCCATTCAAAATGATGATGAGCTTGAAGCCACGTCTAACGTGAATGTTGCAAGCGAACCGGAGAGTGCGAATGGATTCGAAAAGAACAGCGATCCGATTGCTACAGAAAAGATTCAGGTCATCGTCCAAACTGAGTATCATGAGCCGTCCGAACCAGAGTGGTCAACATATTTGGAGACCCAGGACCTATCAATTGCCTCAGCCGTGACGAGAGCGGCTGTTAAGGAGGCACATGGTACTCCACTGATCGAACAAGGTCTCGACGACCCGTCTGATCCGAAATGGACTACCTACGTCGACACGCAGGACACACAGGACGGACTCAAGACAAAAGATGCTTTGGAAGAGGATGGTGACATTATAGTCATCAATCAAGGCCTCAAAGGCACTTCTGATTCGGACCGGGATATCCAGGAGGAGTCTGCTGCTGCAGAGCTCCAGATTGAGGACCCACAAAGTCATTGTGAAGCAGCTATGGACATGACTGTTACAGAACCGGTAGACTGCAAGTCTGAAGCGGAGGACGATGGTGGCTCAGACTCACAGTGGCCTACTCACCGGGGAGAAATTCCCCGTGTTGATGATGATCAGGCCAGCCAGCCTGATCACGAGCCTGCACAAACGGCAGTACCTCCGGTTGCGCATGCCGAAGAAGCAGTACAACAGTTGGAAGTATCCGATCCAGCCGAGGACAGCGACGCTTCAAAGGAGACTACCAATGACAGCATCATACCGATGCCAGGCTCAGGTGCAGTAGCGGATACTAGACCGGGGCAAGATCAACCAGAAATGGCAATGCAAACGCCTTGCAAGACGCCATTGGGAATCGACAATGCACAGGACGTGCACATGGAGGGCTTCCCCACTGGCTCTGGCAGTGTCGCAGAGACGTTCTCTACTATTGAGCATCCGCAAGTTACTGACGCTGGCATCCTTGACGAGAGAGCACCCAGTATCGACCCGCAACAAGTACAGAGTCAACCTAGCCTGGATTTACAGATCCCACAACCCTCAGAGAATGATGTGACTACAACACCGGACTCAGGCTTTGAACAAACAACAGCCAGTCTAGAGCAGATGCACCTGCAAAGCCCTTGGACAAGCAACGGTAATATCGAACAGCAAGTGCGACAGGCTACAGGCAAAACGGATCCAGAATTCGATTCTGGCATCGTCGATGTAACAATGACAAGTACGGAGCCGTTACATACACAAAGCCCATGGTCTAGAGAAACTCTCACTGGTTTACAACAGCCAGCTGAAGAAGTTGTCCCCGAAAATGCCACGATAACTGATGGAAGCACCTCAATTTTGGAACCGCTTGCCGGCCAAGTACTTCCCTTCCCTCAGCTACCTCAAAATCCCTGGTTGGCGCATACCCCGACCCATTCGAACCTTCCCACGCCCGACTTCACAATGTCGATCAGAGCCTTTTCAAATTTTGCAACGCCTTCGCCAACAAAGAAGCGCGCCTCTTTCAATGGTAGCATTCTTCGGGATCGCTTCAATACGCCCGTCTTCCAGAAACCAGAACGCCGGGTTCACTTTGCGGCCTTCCCGGGCGAAGACGCAGAAAACACCGAATGTGATAACATCATTTTTGTCGAGGATGATGTCTCGTACTTCGACCCCAGCGGCCACAAAACCAGCACCATGCGCGTGCCGAGGCCAGTCGCGAGGGCGGCATCTCCGCCCCCGCTAGACGTAAGCTGCGCCGAAGTAGGTGGCCTACTCGACCACGACGCGAAATTCGCGAAGCACTTCGAGGCTATGGCCAGACGGAAGAAGAGCCCGCCCCGTAGGACTCTGAAGTTGCTGCCGTCGGACTCCCAGCAGTCGACCACGGCGAGCCAGGGAGTTGGAGCTATGGCTGAAGCGTTCATCCAGGCTTCGCAGACGAGGAGGGGGGCCTTGGAGATGGCCGGAGCGGATGCTACCGAAGCTGAAGCTGCGGGAGATCATAATATTCTACCCACCGAGAAGGCGTTCAGCCCAATTGCTATAGATCGACAGGAGGGGCAGGAGAATATCGAGCCGGTAGACGATGTCAGCGCTGTTCTCGACAACCTCGGGGAGTTCCTTGACGACACTTGGGGTGTTGGCCTGGCTGCGGGAGGGGAAGTTGCAGAGGAGACACGGATACGAGCGCAGCCGCAGACGCCACAGGGCAAACAGACCCCACGAGGGATGTTCGACATGGTTGGAGATCCCATGCTGGCGTTAAAGTTCAATGTCTGGGCCGAATGAGAAGGCTATCATCATACGGCCTGATTGCTTTCTCCGCATTTTGCAACAGGTGTTATAGGGCAAGCGAGTTGGTACAGTTTTGCCACAGGGGGCTTGATGATATTGTTAGGCGTTATCACTCTACATGCTCGCTGTCAGACGAGACGTGGTCTGCTTTTGGAAGCACAGAGTTTGTTTTGGTGGTCTTTGGCACAACGGGCTGCAACGGAGCGAAGGCTTGCTATTTGAGAACTCGAAAATGGTAGTCGAGATGAGATAAGTTCTCTCAACGATACATACAACGAATACGCATTATAATCTGCCATTATCTGCTCGCTTGTCCGCTTGTTCCTTGGATGAGTGACAATGCCTGCGACGGAGGTTCCTGCCTGGGTACTTGTTCATGCGCATCGCCGTGTCCGATTTGAACAAAGTACTTGAGCTAGGTACATCGCTCATACAAATACACATCTACCGAAGTGTTCTATATACAAGTCTTTATGATAGCTACACCTTGCCCTTTCAAGAGAAAACCGATAGTAAAAGGAGTGTTCGTCTTGCAGAGTTTCCGGCTACGCAAGCACAGTAGGTGATCGGCTACATCTGGCACAAAAGCTGCACCAAGGTCGCGTTTCCAGAGATTGACGAAAAGTATGTCAGGCGCCGTATTCAACAAGATTGGTAGAACAACTCAGCTGAAACTTAAAGAGTATTGATCAGCTCTGGTACCGAATTTTTTAACCTTTACACGAGGATGCAGGAACATATGTAACAGGCCATCACATCCTATGTACATCTTCGGCTAGTATGCGTCCCAGGTGAGCCACACATCCGGGAAAGTAGCGAGTAACACTGCACAACACACACGCATGCATGCTGGATGGCTGACGTATTGTAATACATAACTGGTATCATACGACAGGCGGTGAAGCGTTCCGACACCGTACATAGTAGCTGTGCGATTGCTCCGGGTTGCTTTGTCTGCCCTGGACCCCTTTCAGCAAATCACTCGAAGGCCATGTACAGTATATGTGAGCGGTTGCGGAAACGCTGCACGACGGCTTGTGGACCAAAGTAGGACTCCCTCGCCAAGGGTTTGCAGCTCATGACGACCTTCCACAGCACGCTCGGCCTGCTCAGGGGCAAGTGTTATGTACAACTAGAGTGACCTTCCAGGTGTTGTGGTAGGAACCGGTGCTCGGTCTTTGAAGAGGTCCATTCCCAGAAGCAAAATTTCTGGACCATATCTGTGATACTGACTACAGTGAGCGTATAATGGAGCAGAGAAACGCAACGTGGTCTGGACTCAATATGGCTGGAGGTTGGACAAGAGCTCATTTCTCAACGTTATGTATCAACAGTGATTCAAGTCGACGGTTTTTGTAGCCATCTGTGTGTTGGCTAGCGTGTATCCAAAGCAATGGCTTTATCGACCCAATGGGTACATCTCTCTCTTCACACCTCCATCGAGTAGTGTGCAGAGGATGCCAAGTGTCTCAACTTGACTGGGAAATCGTTTGCCGTCGAACTATTTCCTTGTGGGCATCGATATCCTCTCCATGAAACGATCGGTGACAAGGTAGTACCAGCCCTCAGGCCCACAGGGAAGGAATAAGCAGCAGCATGCAATAGTTTGCGATGCACTGAGCATTTGCTGGGTACCTGCCAAGCTGACAGTAGGCGCCAAGCAACATTCAGCCTTGCATACTTATAACATAGTTGGGGCTGCAAGATACAGGCACGGCCAACGGATCGGCCCACATGGTCCGAGGAATTGGATATGGATTGCCCTTACACTTGCTAGGGCATCCAAGATAGCCGGCTCTTCCAAACATTCGCATCGACCTAGCATTGTTGTGTGGCGGCTAGAACTGGGAGAGCAATTTGAGCAGCTCTTACTCCTTTCATCTAAACGCCCAACATCCCAATTTCTTTTTTGTTTTTGACGCAACCCGAGGCTCGAAAATGCTACCGGGACGACGGCGGGCTGAGTTGCTGGAGTACAGAATCCAGAGGAGTAGTGGCCTGCTAGGGCATCCGGCGAGTCTGGGGTCACCCGTAATTTCCTGTCTGACTTGGACGGCGTTCCCAGGAATAAGGAGCCTTTTTGGGGGCACGTTCTTGGCTGATTGGTAATAGGAGCCGTCGCAATCTGTCGATTGAGGTTCTCTTCATTGGATCGTTCACCCTTGGCGAGGATCATATCGGTCTATGTCCATGCCAGAGATTGATGAATGAGATGGCCATCACGAAAACCATGAGAAGAAAACGATATTTTAGAGACATATGACAATGAATTTAATGACAGATCAGAAAACTGAAACGGGCGTCTTGATGACTGATATACTCCTGCGTACTGCAGCAACTTCGGGTAATGGATGTCAGTGATAAGAGATGGAGCCGAGCCGTTGGAATTAACAAGGGAGGTGGTGACCGCATGGAGAAAGAGACGACTGGCCTGGGCAAATAGACTGCCAGAGTGCCCCTACCTCAGAAGAGATGACTTGCAAGCCTGGCAGGCCTGGGAGCAGTACCCGACTCACCGGTCCATGCACGACGACTCCAGGATAGACGATGGCTGGCATCGAGGGACCAACGGGGGGCACCCACGGAGCTCCAGTCGAAGAGCCCCGAGTTTGTGTGTTGTGACACGCTCCACGACTCCAGCCTGTCAAAGGTGAAGCTTGCAGAACGTGACGGCCGGCTGGACGATGGCACCTAGGACTGCCGTCGGTTGCCGTTGCGGAACGAGTCGTGGCGTGGCCAATGGGTACTCGATCTATCCCTGTGGTAAATCCCGTGGTCGTCGTGACTGTAGTGTGTAGATTAGCAGGCGTGCGACAAAATGGCAATAACTGTGCGGGACGGGGGATGGTTCTGAGTCGAAGCTCGTCATCGTCCCGTAAATCTTGTCAATCACATGTCGTACACAGGCGCGCAGCACCCGCGGACTCTGAGCAAGCCAACAAGGCGAACAATCCCAACAGTCTCGGTAGCATATGGATCGCTTAAGACTGCCGGCATACTTAGCAGGTAGATAGGTAACTATCAGTACCAAGGTAGTCATTAGGCCATTAGCTTCGTGAACGGTGTTTGGCCCGGAGGCTCGAGATTCAAAACTACCTAGGTATGTTTTATATCATCACAGTATGGCACAGTAGTGCTAGTAGGTCCAGAATGGGTTGATACTTGATAAGTATCCCGGGGACATCAAATAGGGCTGATGAGTTTGCGGGCCTGTAATCCACAGACAAAACGCCCACGTGGTGACCGATCCCAGTTGTTAGCTACCATGGGTACTTGCCTGGGTACTTACCGTACGTACAGTAACAGTATCTGAGGGGGCTGGTTTTATACACGGCACTGCACCTGTGCATGCAGTACCTGGTACAGTGTGTAGTCGTGTGGGTAGCATGGAGTATGTGGCTGAAGATCGACCACCTGTGGCAGCGGCACGGGTACCCCTCACTGGCTGACCGGGCTGTAAGCAGGTGACCAATTCAATGATTTTACTGGGCAATGACCATAGAGACATCAATTGCGCTTACTGTGTGCCTGGTTACAGTCCTGCCTAGATTACATGCCCAAGTGCCGAGATACCATCAAGGGACCTACGGTTGTTCTGGGCCTGGAACGACGGCTAGGTATCCAAAGAGAAATTCAGGTGGCGTTTCTGCCAAAAACTCAGCGTTTGATACCTATCAGCGCCCTACTGTCGGCACAAACCGTAGAGGCTGGCTGCAGAGGCTGGCTGCCTAAAATCAGATTGTTACTGTCCCCCAGCGCTGTCTCTTTCACTTTCCCCACTAAATTGCGGCGGCGGGGGTCTTATCCCATACGAGGTTCATCCACTCAATACTGCAATCTGCACAGCCAACGAAACACCATTCTCCCCTCCAACCTTCTTTTCTTCCCTCCCTGTACCACGTACACCGACCTTCTGTCATTCAAACGCCCATTTCTGCCACAACCACTGACACTGCATCATTGGACAACGGCGCACGAGTGCATCGAACGGGCGAGTGACGTGGTATATTTCATATGACCAGCGTTAGATTGAGCAGTAGTAATCGGGTACAAGCGACGCACACACAGGACACAGGAACAAGATACAGGACACAGGACACAGGACGCAGGATCCGCCTTCCTCCTCAATTTCCTCCTCCTACACTCTCAACCCTTGCCGGCTTGCTCAGCACTTCCGCTTCCGCAACGGCAACCGATCGTCCCACCCACACTCCCCCTCCGCGCACCCACGGCCAATGTTCACCACATGTCGCCCTCTACGTCTGGAGATGCCGCACTATCGGTACCGGTGAACCCCCACGGTGGTAAGCCGGTATCAGTGCCACACCCGCGCCCAGAAACAGACCCCGGCTCGGACCAAGCTGCAGGGCAGGCCCCCAAAGATCAGCTACAATGGGACCGACCTGCCAGCACTCTCTCCCTCCCTGTTTTATCTCGAGCCCCTGGCAGTGACACGTTGGATGCGCCGGCAGCTGGGGAAGGACCCAAAGCAGGAGCAGTGACGGCCCAGACTACCCCTGTACCTAGTTTCGAGAACAATGTTGCACCACATCAGAATGATAAAAGGCCTACGGGACCTGCTTCTGCCACTGCCACCGTTGCTCCTAAGAGGCCTCATGGGCCCTCTCTGCTGACACAGAAACTCGCAGCAGCTCGTGGCCTCCCTCTCATCAGTGGTCAATCCTTCGATGCGTCTCATCCCAGTCCTCGCTTGCACCATAGTCAGTACGACCAATCGATCGGTAGTCACCCGAAACAAGATTTCGGCCAGGCCACAGGCTCAACCTCACAACTTCCAAAAGGCGTCCGGGAGACGTGCTATGAGAGCGATGGAGATACCTTGACACCCAGAGCCTCACCCCGGCTTATCGCAATGGCCCCTACCGCCGCTGTCGAGACTATTTCTCTCCCAACCCGGGTCGCCAGTCCCTTCTTGTCCCGCACACTTGATACGGCAGAACTCGAAAATGTTGAATCAAGGGTCAGGAGCCATAGGGATTTCCTCAGTTCCAGCGGCAGGGGCACGTCCTTGGAGAGGACTGACAGGGAGAAGAGACTTAAGGAGCTCACTTCCGGCAGTCGTACATACTCCGACACCATGCCTCCGCCTACCCTTGCCGCGAGCATGACTTTGGACCGCGACCTTTATCTGCCCAGTGCCAGTTTGGACACCAAAATTACAGCGGGCCCGCAGTCTCCCACCAGGCCGCGCAAGCCCGATCATCGAGTGTCTCTAGGGCCCGAAAAGGCTTGGTCAATCGGTTCTGAGGACCTGAACAACGGCGGGGACGGTCAGGTTGAAAAGTCGATTGCCGAGGTGCTGGCAGGAGTGGAGCCCAGTGCTCGGAGTCGTAAGGCAAGTCACAGCCTACGTTTCTTCAAAGAAGGACTACCGGAGGAACACAAAAAGAGAAGGGACAGGCTATCGCCAACGGCCGTTGGTGCCACGTTAGATGGGCATAGAGGGAATGTACGCGGTGATGATCATGCCAAAAGCTTGCAAACCTCTCCTTGTCCCACCGATGAGCAGCCAGGGGGCTTGACCCGTACCAATACATTTCCACAAACGGGCTTACAGGGTCACGGCGAATCCGTCCAAGACTACTTCCGCACGCACCGCGAACAAAAGGGTCATGGTGATCCTGTACCCCCACTTGAGGAGGCAGAAGAGGAGGAAGAGGAAGAAAAACAGACCCAGGAAACCGTCCCTGCGCCCACCGTGAGAGGAGATGATGAACAACAAAATGTTACCGGTACTGCAGCTGACAATAGCGAGGCTGTTGAGGATGGAGATCTATCGGGCGAAGAGAAGATATCGTCTGCCGTCTTCTTGCCACATAAAGGCCCAAAGGATGCCCCTGAGGGCCCAGCCCGTCCAGAGGCTGATAAAGCGGCACCGGCTGTTTCTTGCAAACCACACCCGAGGAAGGACGATGCCTCTTCGTGGTTGGTAAAGGCCGATGAGCCCGAGGTCGATGAGTCGGAATGTCTTGAAGCCCCTACCGAAGGCAATGCGAGAGACGCTGCTTTTCAACGTCTGGAATCCGGACACCACACGATTGGTGCTGAGCCATCGTCGTTCATCTCACATGTGACGTCGACTCCCGCAGAGCACGATTTTGCGCCACAGGTCTTGTCTATGCCCTCGCAACTTCTTCCACCAATGAATATGGAGAATGCTTATGACCACCATGAGGTTGCCGATGAGCCACTCGACGCTATAGAACTTGTCCCCTACTCACATCAAGTTGGAGGTCACACGACAATTTGGAAGTTCTCGAAAAGAGCGGTTTGCAAGCAGCTCAATAACCGGGAAAATGAGTTCTATGAGGATATCGAGAGATACCACAGAGACCTTTTGCCATTCCTTCCCAGGTATGTGAAGTGGTGCAGCGACGGAGCTTGATTTACGGGATTCGGATTGACACCTGCACAGATACATCGGCGTACTCAATGTTACATACTCCAAACAACCTCGTCGCAAGTCAGTTGTCAAGAAGGATGAGAACGCCGCCTCTGAGCGCAAGAAGCTCGAGAAGGAGCAGACGACCGATTCGCAGGCCAACGGGTCTACTGCCGAGGAAACTGCGCAAAAGGTGGATGAAGCTAGCCAACAGCATGCGCGAGTGATCAGCCAATCCATGCAGTCAAGCTCAATTCCGGTTCCTACCGTCACATTCGTGGACAACCAGCACATCCTACCCCGAAGCTTGCTCAACCCGGCAGCAAAAAACGCCATCTATTCAGACCGTGCTCGCAGCTCATCAATATCTGTGCCAGCCTCGCACTACCTATTGAATGGTAATGCGTCAACTGAGCATCTGGCAAGGCCGTCTTTGGAGGATCGCCATGCTAACAGCTGGGGCACCACCGTGGTCAATAAGAAATTGCGACACGAGGTTTTCAATGATGCCTTCTTGAGGCAGGCTATCAGTATCCACAGACACAAGAAAGCCCACCAACGGACCATTCCAAACAAGACATTCGACCGATTGGTTCGGCCAGCGACTTCCGACCCGACCATGTTGAGGCCCCAGGACGCCGGAAGTCAACCGTCATTCCCGCTCGGGCAAGCATTCGAGCATACTTCGCCATCGCGCGTTCACCAGAAGACACAGAGTGACATGGGCCCGTCAAGCGAGCCTTGCGAGGGTAGCGACGAGGAACCCAAGGACGTTACAGGCACCAGCGCTCCAGAAATGGAGATTCTGAACGAGACCATGACACCTCAACGGAAGAAACGCCGGCATTCTGGTAGTGCTCTACGGAGGAAGCCCAAGGATGTTTCCGACACACGGGGTGTCCTGCAATACTGGGAGGAACCCGATGAGGCTGGCTACAAAGGCGATAATGAAGACCTTGATGGGCCTGCTATCAAAGGGGATGCCCTCAAGACGATGCCCGCTCAGAGTCTTAATGGCGCGGCTGAGACGAAGGATCCTGATTCATCCACGACCCCGTCAGCCTCTGCCTCCGCTACCCCGTTGGCAATGAGCCCTACAAGCGGGGTAATGAAGAGGATACCCAGGCCGTCGAATCCCAAGGAAGCTCAAACCCAGCGTGGATCCCGAGTTTCGTACTTCCTGCTGTTGGAGGACTTGACTGCGGGCATGAAGCGACCTTGCATCATGGACCTGAAAATGGGGACACGGCAGTATGGTATTGATGCCAACCCCAAGAAGCAAGCTTCCCAGCGGCGCAAGTGCGCCGAAACAACCTCACGCGAGCTCGGCGTGCGGGTTTGCGGGCTTCAAGTGTGGGATGCAAGGGAGCAGACATACGTTTTCAAGGACAAGTATTACGGGCGCGACTTGAAGGCCGGTGATGAGTTTCAGCACGCGCTCACACGCTTCCTATATGATGGACAGGACCTGCATAGCATTCTTCGGCACATCCCAACCATCCTGCAGAAGCTCAGCCAGTTGGAGGTGATTGTGCGTCGACTACGAGGCTATCGCTTCTATGCCGCTAGTCTGCTCATGACCTACGACGGCGACCAATCTGTGCAGGACAACTACGACACGGCTGTTGAGGACTCGACCACGGACTTCGCGACGGATACCGAGGACGTGAGCCACATCCGCAGGCGCAAGAACAAACGCGAGATCGACTTCAAGATAGCAGATTTCGCCAACAGTCTGACAGCCGGTGATCAGACCCAGGATAAGCCTTGCCCGCCGCGACACCCGGGTGAGGCAGATCGAGGATTCCTCAAGGGCCTGCGAAGCCTGCGCAGGTACTTTCTCAAGATACAACAAGACACGCGTGCCTCGTTGGGACTGCCGGCGGCGCAGCGCAACTTGGTGTACGACCCGGAACTGGACGTGTCGGAAGACGAGTCGATGAGCGAGTGAGATTCAGTGCCATGATACCCAATTACGATCCTTACCCTTGCTCATCCATTCATTTGAATTTCCAATATCCCCTGTCACACTAGAATGGCGTACATGGAAGTCTTTGACGGCTTACACCAGGGATAGGTGCGAATGCCTTTCGGGCTGTCTATTTAATTGGCGTTTGACGGTTTTTCTTTCTTTTCTTCTTGCCTTTCCAGGTGTGCGTTTGGCGTCTTCGGACAGGGCACCGGTTGAGATAGTTGAAGCTTCAGTTCAGAAGCCCTCACGACTTGGTTTTGTGTGCGGAGGAAGACATCGGGCAAAAGTCGAAAGGCCAGTTCGGATATTGATACCAATGATACCAAAAAATCCAATCATCCAAACACAAGACCGGAAGAACCCGTATGGGCACTTCTAAGAGTGGCGAGAGGAATGATACAGAGATGTACAATACTCGTACTTTTAGACGTACCATTTTGCTCTTAGACTGCCCATGGCCCAGTCAGCAACAAGCAGAGTGACTGGTCGGGCGTGACCTGGGATCTATAAGGGCCATGATTGCAGTGATGCTGCGTCAGCGGCAACTCGTCCTGGACGGGATGAACGGACTTGACGGAGAGGATGGACCCGGTCGGACCGTACTTTCGGGAAATTGGTATTGGTTGTCTGATAGCTCAAGTTTGAGATAAGAGTACTATGACTTCCTTTGCGCATCACCGAGATTTAATACCGATGTAATGAGAACGCACAATCCTCCCGGCGCTATGCGTGTGATATTGAATCAACTCTTGCTCTACCTATTCCTTTCTAGTAACGAACAGATACTTCTCGCAATGCCTCATGCGGCTGATAACAGAAACCCGAGAAACCGCATCAATGGAAGGCAGATAACCAAGAAAACAAAAAGCAGCCCAGTACCCTAGGGTACCCAACCTGCTCTCTAAAGCCCGGGGTTACAATTTCGCTTTCGCCTGAGTCCTCACCCACTCCTCAACCTCGCGCCTCCCCTCCTCCTTCCTCTCCTCCTCCGCCCGGACCCACCTCGCATCCTTCTCCTCCTCCCTCTCATGACTATCCAGCAGGTCCAGACACTCCCGATACATCTCCATCTTCAGCAGCCCATACACCCCCGTCCTCCCCCTGCCGGTGAGGCCCCTCTCCCCCACCAGCGCGAGCACCTCCTCCCACCCGCCCGCCACATCAACGATCCCCTTCCCCGCGGCCTCCACCCCGCCGAACCGGCGCGCCTCGAGCACCATCTCCCTGTAGGCCCGCGGGTCGGGCACCTTGACGCGGAAGACGGCGCTCATGGGCGGCTTGAGCGGGGCGCCGAAGTCGAGCTCGTTGAGGCACGCGAACCCCCTGCGGGGGCTCATGACCCGGTAGTCGTGGTGCATGGCGAGCATGAGACCCCCCGCGAAGGCGTGCCCGCTGACCCACGCCACCGTGGGCATCGGGTACGCGAGGAGCCGCCTGTACAGGGGCCAGAGGGCGCCCGTCCAGAAGGCGGCGCCGGAGGCGCGGGCGTGGGCGAGGTCGAGGCCGTTGGAGTAGAACTTGGGGAGGGAGGAGGTCGTCACCACGCAGCCCGGGGCCAGGCCGGGGGTGTGCTCTATCAGGTCGAGGGCGAGGAGGAGGGACCGGCAGAGGGCGGTGGTTAGGCGGTTGTCTGGCGGGGAGGAGATGGTCACGAGGTAGACCTGGGGTTTGGGCTCGGTGATGGTTACGGTGCCGCCTGGGTGGCTGTCACATGCCGGGACCGGGATGGTGTAGAGTGGTTTGCTTGTGTCTGGGGTGGCCATGGTTTATATATATATATATGTGTGATCTAAGGGTAGTACGTGCAAGAAAGCAAGCTGGATGCCAAAAACGTATGCAATACTGTCCGGAATGAGGATTGAAAAAAGTGATGTTCATGTATATATATACATAAAGACTATAAGATAGATGGGATTCAAAGAGTGAGGATGTAGAAATCGGGGGCTCCGTGGATCAAGCCCCGATATTACCTCGGCTTCTGATTACCTAGGTACTTTGTCTAAGATGCCGCGCCAACACAGCAGCACGGACATCCAATGGCACCGGGCTGACAGCGGCAGCAGATCAGTAAAGTTATAGTACATCTGCCCCGTCTTCGGCAATATAAGCATGGGTTACAAATCAGCGTTGATGAGTATGAGGTACAGTAAAGTCAGCCATTCAGTCTTCAATATTGTAACCTGGATTGTTGTAGAGGGCGCGATACTGGGCAAGGAAAGGCACTACTACTACTATACCACAAGCCTGAGGGCGCATTGTAGGAAGAAAAAGAAAAAAAACCATCATACAAGTTGTTTCAGGGCAGAGAACAACAACCCCAACGCCGATGAAATGAGTCCTTCGCCTAGCCATGCCGAACTATTCCTGAACAAGAGAATAAAAAGAATTCAAAACCGTCGCCATCCCCTATCCCCGATTCCCGACCGCCCTTCGTCCGTCCCCTCAGGATTGACCTGCTCATACTGCCGAGTAGCCACCCCTGGATCCGCTCCCCTGGACGGTGTTGAGCACCCTCCTCGTCCAGTCCTTCAGCAGGTACGGGACATCCCTGATCGTGTCCCCGTGCGGCAGCAGGTCCCATCCTCGAGCACCGTTGCGGCTGTAGTTGAGCCACGAGCCAAAGATGATGTATGCCGCGATAGAGAGGAAGATACTAGACACACAGAAGAGATTAGCACAAGCGTGATACTAGCAGCAGGGCTCATGGGGAAACAGAGAGGGCAACTCACATGATGACCAGCCAGGTAAAGACACCCCAGTGTCGGCTGTTGTCCGGGCTCGGGTACTCCTCATCCGGCAGTCCCTCGCAGGCGTACTTGGTGTGCCAGGTCAACCTCAGCAGATCGACGTTCGCATTGTCCACCATGGGTCCGTAGCTGTCGAAGATCAGGGCCGAGTCCGGCTTCAGGAGCTGGCGCTCCGGCTTGTCATCGCCACCTTCCTCACCACCATCACCACCACCACCCTCCTGCCTCCTACGCCGTCCAGCAGCGTTGCCCTCCCCTTCACCCTCCTTCTCGCCCTCGCCCTCTCCATCCTCCTCCTGGCCGGGCTCGTATACGTCGTCCTTGGGGTTCCACTCGCCCTCCTTGCCCGTCTTCTCGGCGTCGCACAGCAGCTCGACGATGGCCCGCTGCTCCCTCTTCTGCCCCGAGACGGTGTGCTGCCCGCCGGAGAGCACGACCCGCACGCCCTCCCTCTGGGCGTCGGCGCTCGAGTCGGACGTCTTGAGCCGCGTGAACTTGGGGTCCAGGTTCCCCATGCCGTGGATCTTGAGGTCGCCCGCTATCGGGACCACGTCCGTCACCCTGTCGGTCTCGCCCTCGATGCCGCGTCGTATTCCGCATACTATAACGATCAAAAGGTCAGCCTCATCTAGTCGCACCAGATGGCAACAACAACGCATTAAAAGAAAGACGGGGAGGAGAGGAGAGTGGATACACACCTCTAGAGCCATTAGGACAGCTCTCCTTCACGGGCCCGTCCTTCTTCAGCGGCGCGCAGAGGTCCAGCGTGTACGTGGTGTTGATGTAGTCGTAGGGCTCCCACTCCGGCTGCGCCTGCGTCGTGACGACCGAGTGCGGGCCGCCGAGGTCCCTGAAGTTGAACTTCTGGCCGTCTACCTGGATGTGGTCGCACCGGAGCATCGCCGTCGCCGGCGTCGCCAGGAGGAGGAGCGAAAGGATCCCGGCGGCCGGATCTGCGGCCGGCGACGTGGAGGAGGATGGCCACCTCATGGTGTAGGTTTCTGGTGCTGGTGACGGTGAGGGGTTGTCTGCGATCTCGTCTGTGGAGGTTGCGAGGAAATTCGATAGGAATAGGTGCTCCGGGTTCGAAAACTCTCGGGAATAACGGCGTCAAGGAAGGTGACGAAGGTGAATAGCCGGGAGTTGACGAGAAGAAAAAGCCAGGGGAGACCTGGTTGAATCTTGTACCTAGGTAGGTAGAGAGGAGCCAAAGTTGTGGGTCGCGAGAGGATCTAGATAGAGGGAGTGGTCGGAAGCTTGGTCAACAGCTGTCAGATGGGTCAAGTCGTCTGTGGAGGGAGTGAGTGGCTCCCGAGGTCGCGTCTATCCCACACAGGTGCCTACTTAGAGGTACGTAAGTAATGTACTTAGGTGCCGGTAGTTCAAGTCTCTCCCACGTCACCCGTCAAGTTCCGAGTCCAGGAGTGGTAAGGTTTGGTGATGACTAAGTACAACTGTCACGTGCCACCCAGACAACGACTCCAATGATTTATCTACCTAGATATTTGGGAGAGACCCTTCGTCAACATCACACCTACCAGTGACATCTGCAATTTAGCAACCAGGACAGTTTGATTCTCAAGCGCCTCGATCGGGCCAATCCAAGCAAATGTGCGCATATAGCTACCAGTGATCCCAAGACAATGCCCCCAGTACAATGACTTCAATAGATCACGACACCACTTCCGAATTTCTTTGTATCGCAAGATTCTGCAATTCGCTTCACACCTGGACTATAACCGGTTGAGAGTCACGTAGAAAAATAAATAGTAAAACAGTAAAACGCTGAGCCCCCCGGGGTATAAGACCTTGCCAATGAGCCGAATGGAGCAACTTGGCTCAGAAATGTGTCGTGTATCGTTTCCCTACCCCCTTTTTCCATGAAACGCCGAGGTCTGCCCTGACCTACGTGATCCAAAATGATGAGAAATGAACTGTACAATGCGTAGTAGGAGCAGCGGGTGCTACAAGGTGAGTCCCCAGCCCTCGGATCTTCTGCTGTTCCGTTACCCTATATCCCCACGACCATGGAACGCGGCAGGACAAGGGTTCTGGGGCGTGCATGGTGAGAACTCGCCCCTGGATCTGATTTATAAAATCATGCCTTTTGATATAACATTATCAACGCGAACATTCGAGGCAGTACTACATGCCCTGAGGCATCATCCCTTGCTGCATTGCTTGCTGCTGCTGCTGCATAGCCAGCGCCTGTTGTTGTTGTTGTTGGTGCTGCTGCTGCCTCATCTGCGCCACTCTCGTCCTAGCCATGGTCAAGCATTGCATCTTAAACCGGTTGAGCAGATCCGGCGGACATGTTTCCTGGGTGACATTGTGCTGTTGCAGCATCTGGGGCAAGTTCTCGCTGAAGATCTTGCTGCTCAACATTTGGACCTGTTGTTGCGTATGCAATGCCATTCGCTGCTGCATTTGGGCTTGAGTATTGCCCGCCAACATCTGCTGCTGCTGCATCTGTTGAGGATGTCCCTGCTGGTGTTGCTGCTGCTGCTGCTGCTGCTGTTGTTGCTGTTGCATCAGTTGCTGCAATTGTTGCTGCTGTTGTATCTGCTGTACTGTCTGTGGGAACGAGACTCCGCCAACGTTGCCCATGTTTTGACCTGGGCGCATCTGCGGGCCTGGTGTGCCCATGTTGTTGCCCTGCATCAGCCTCTGTTGTTGACCCATCTGCAACTGGTTCTGTGCCATCTTTTGCCGCATGAGGTTCTGCTGCTGTTGAATGAACCTGGCTTGAGCCACTTGCTGAGCCTGTGGGCCGCCAGCGTTCATCATGCCATTCTGCATCATGGCCGCATTCATATGTTGCTGCTGCTGGAACTGGCGTTGCTGTTGAGCCAGCAGCTGGGCTTGCATCAGATGGTTCGCATTCTGTGGCATATTTGCCATGCCAGGGCTATTCATCATCATTCCTTGGTTCATATGGGGTGCCATCATGCCTGGCGGTGGACTGGCCTGGCTCATGCGCGGAGTATGAGCTAATTGTTGAGCCCGGCTGATGGGGGTCGCGTGACCCATGTTCGGAGTAACATTCGGCATACGCGGTGTGCCTGAGTGATGGCTTTGCTGGCTTCCTCGGGCAGACATGCTAACAGCCATGGGCGCAGACATCGGAGGTTGGTTCTGCACAACCGACGGTGGCCTTGCTGGACTGCCTGCCCCCATATTCGAGCCGGATGTTTGCATGGCGACACCACCAACCATGGGAGATGACATGTTTTGAGGTGTGTTATGCTGCACAACCGGAGAGGATCCCGGTGGTTGGGAAACTGAATTGTGAAAGCGTGCCTGTGCCATGGGCATTCCATTTGGGGCTGATACCGAAACGCCATTGGGCATCTGTCCGTTTGGATGACCGTGGGGGTTTTGATGCATAGCCGCATCTCTCTGGTTCTGCTGAGCCTGGGCCTGAGCCTGTGCTTGTGCTTGTGCTTGCTGAGCTTGAGCTTGAGCCTGCGCTTGAGCCTGCTGAGCTTGAGCCTGAGCTTGCGCTTGAGCCTGAGCCCGCTCACGAACGGCCGCAGCCTGTTGAGCCTGCTGTAGTTTAATACGTCGCAGCTCATTTTGTTCTTGCTGCGCCCGTTGCGCTGCGGCGGCTTGCTCTTGGCGGAGTCTTTCCTGCTCCGCGGCTTGCTGTTGCTGCTGCTGGGCCTGTGCTTGCTGTCGCTGCTCCTGCAAACGGCGCTCGTTTTCTTCTCGTTTGAGCTTCTCCTGTTTCGCCCTCTCGGCGTGCTCTCTTCTGATGTCCTCAATCTTCTTAAAACGATCGAAAGTGAGATCAAATGGCGCGGCCTGTTGTTGTCCATCACCGCCAGGTACGGAACTGCTCCCTGTCGTAATCCTGTCGTCCAAGGTGAGCAGAAACCTCTCGTTCCCTGCCGCTTGGGCCTCGTCCGCGGCCACCTCGGCGACTGTCCGTTTCCGGGTCTTGGGCTGTGGCGGTGGCTGGAACCGATGCGCAAGGGCCTGCGATTGCTCCTCTAACTTGGCCACAGTGCCCTCGAAGTCCTTGGTTGGCTCCAGATCCAACGGTGGCAGGGTTGCCAGCAGCATGGCGCCTTCGGCTGCGTGGATGTTACTGCTGTCCAGCTCCATCCGCTCGCGCTTGGTTCTCTTGGCCGGTGGTGGCATACTCGAGCCTGTCGGGGTAGGTGGGACAAGGGCTGAAGGCGTTGGTGGCGCAGGGACACCATTGACTGCTGCATCTTGCCGATTGTCGACGGAGCCTCGTGGATTGCAGGCCTTGATCGCGAGGTCTGCTTGCCGACTCTGCTGGGTCGGGAAAAGCACCAAGGTAGTGAGTCTTGGTTTCGCAGGGGTTTTGCCCTTCTGGCCTTGCGGTGAAGTCGGCCCCGACGTACTCCCCTGATCTAGTGAGCCTGTCTTTTTCTCCTTCTGGTCGGTCTCCGGCTTCTTGGCTTGCCCGTTGGTGGCCGCCGTATGACTACTTGGAAATGGCACGTTAGGTGAAGGTGTGATGTAGTCATTGTGCTTGTGGATCGAGTTTGAGGTATCGCTCTTCGAATTGGAAGCAGGCTTTGCCGTCTCTTCCGTTTCAGCTGCGATGCCCTTGTGGTCATGAACCTCGACAATCAGGCACCCTTCGTAGAAAGGTACACCTGCTTCCGTCAAGTCGGCCAGCATATCGTGTGGGACGGTTCGACTTCGCAGGTGGTCGAGGAAGCTTTTCATCGGGGACGTGTATAGAAAGTAGTCGTCCTGGGCGTCGAACTTGAAGTGATTCGGGTGTAGATGGACGATAAGCGAAGGGGGGTTGCCGATATACTTCTTGAGAATATACATCCGATTTGGAGCTGGAAGATATGTCAGTGGATACTCCGGAGGTAGGCCAGTACAGGTGAGACTCACGCTGCTGGATAGTTACTGGCGTTACAACCAGTTCCGTCGCAGTACTCGCGGCCTGCTGCATAGCGCCATTGCTAGCCGGACGAGGAGCATTCCCGTTGGGCTGAGCCGTTATCTCCTGCCGTATGCGATTGGCCGGGCGAGCCACGGTGACGGTTCCGCCGTTGGTCATGGCAGAGTTGGATGCCTGTTTGGCGCTATTCGGCGGCTTCTTGGCCGACATGGACGGTGAGGGCGAGGAGGAGGGAGGGGCGCCATTTGTTTGTATGCCGGGAGGTATCCGCTTCGTCTTGGGGTGCGGTGGAAGGACCGGCGGCGGTATAGGAGTGGTGCTTGGAGCCATTGCGACTGTGTGCTACCCAGAGATTGCGCAGCGCGCTGCCGGCTAGGCCCCGCGACCAGATGGGGATGAGGATGCGGACGCGAACGCAGACGCGTAGGGGGTGCGTCCGGTGTAGATTATGCCCCAGGTTCAGCTTATTCGAAGACTAAGACGAGGTGCGATTCGGTCGCATTGGTCCGGGTGGTTTTCGACTCGATGGATTCGGATGGGTAGGCGTGGTAAACGTCTGGTCGGACGGAGATGGAACCCTTTGGGGTGAGGTGACGTTGATAAATATGGGCTGCGTTGCCAGGCTGATGCGCGCGTTCAAAGAAACTCGTGGCCTTCCTTATCCCGTGCAGCCATCGGGAACAATGGATAGAAGAGAGAATTCAGTTTCAGTGTTGGCTCTAATTGTGACACGCGACGGCGACAGCGACGACCAATCTGTTGTTGAATAAAAGGAGATCGGGTTGTGGTGAGATGGCAGACGGGGGTCGCATGTAATGATACTCAAACGTACGGTAGTCTTTGTGGGGTGTGGTGTCGATTCGGTCGGTCCATGTGCACTGCAGTCCAAAGGTCGGGATGATTGCCGCTCCATACAGGCCCAGCACGCTAGTCTAGTACTAGGGCCCCCTAGCCCAGTCGAGTTGAGCCTCAATCATCTGTGTACTAAGTACCTTGGTATCTACCTAGGTACCCAAACTGTGCCCATAGTTCTCCTCGGATAAGTTTCACAAGTCTATTGGTCTTTCTTGGCTATTTCACTATGCATTCTCTCTAGGGTCAGTCCCAGGTGCCTGTCAGGTGGAATACGGGACCCTATCGATCCGTTCCTAACTTCTCGTGCATACATATATGTAGGGAGTACTAGATAAGCCTGCTTGTGGATCAGAAGTTAGTCCGCAGGGACTTCCCCAGATTTGCATCCTCCTCCTCATTATTACTCTGCAACTTTCTGGTGTATCACTTATAAGTACTTAGGTAGCTAGCTACTTGAGTTCCTAGGTACTCAACCAGGTAGTCAGGAGCTTTAGAACTCAATGGCCGTCATCTTGATGTGCCAACGGTAAGTCGTTTCTGGGAATCCCTATCTACCTAGGTAGGTACCCAGATACTTACATGATGCAATCAATGTACCATTCCCAGCACAGTGAACGCGATGCCATATCCGCTATCAATATCAACCCTTATCATCAGAAACACCAGGCTAGCTGGCGTGCGAATCGTAGCTCATATTTCAATCGTCCCGAATCGTAAACATCATCACTCGTTCCCTTGTGCGCGACGGGACCAGTCATCGCTGACCCTCATACCATCGACAACGATGACTCCTCTTCCACGACCTACTCGGTCTTCCCTCTGCCACCACTTACGTTCCTTCTCAAGGCCCTCTGATTCGGATTCGCTGTCAGCGAGACCTCCTTGACCGCCTTCGGCACCGACCACCAGGATGATGTCGTATCTGAGCCATGTCTGGAGCTTTTGCACGTTCAATCCGTTCTCGCCGGCAAGGGATTCCTGCAAGTAGACAAGCTCCGGTTTCAGGTGATGCAGTATATGGACGTAGCCAGCTGGGGTGGTGAACGGCAGGACATTGACCTCCTTTTCAACCAGTTCGAGCGCCTGAGAGTAGACAATGTTGAAGCACGAGTTCTTGGACGTGGTCAACCTGGAAATGTATATTAGTCTTCTGGGTAGATCCAGGATCGATTTTCATATTGTGTGCTTACAGTGGGCTCTTAACCTCATCACCTGGTGTCTGAGATTGTTCGTTTCCGACAATCGAGAAGGATGAGCTGAGCGACGGAGGCCGAATGTTGGGAGTTCCTGTTACTGTATCCTTCAGACCCGGGGCATAGATCAGGATGAAGAGCTTGATCTTTGAAAAGTCGTTATGCTTGGGGATATGTGACAGGATGGTCTGCGTTCCAGTATCAGCGTCCGAGGTGTAGAGAAGAGAAGATCCCGGGGAAGCATACCGCATGTTCATGGAACCCAACTTCGTCAACATCATCGAGCTGCGTGTCAGCCGACACGACAATGGCTACCGTCTTCCTCTTCTTATTACCAGACTCGCGCGATTGCGAGACTGGTGATTTTTCCTTCTTGGCATCCGCCTCTTCAGACCAGGTCTCGTGGTCGGCAAACGCGGCCTTGTCCTCCTCTCGGATAGCAGCCAGGGCGCTTCCCACAGCAGTGCCGGCCGCAGCAACACCCGCAGCGACTGTCTTGCCAGCGCGATCCAGGAAGTTCTGCGGGCTGGGTGTGCGGCGCAACGCCCCAGACACTCGCGCTCCCCAACCTGGTCCAATAATATCAGGCTGGGTAGTGCCATACCCGATTTCATCCTCCCTCAGTTCACTCCTGAATGACGGTGGAGCTCTGGCGCTGGCACGGTCGCCCGAGGCACCATAGGGAGCATTATCGCCGTAATCAGCATGCTCGTAATCCAGGTGCTGGGTGGTGCCATCCTCTCCCTCCTCCTCATCTTCGTTGTTACTGCGTTGGCTCCAAAGCCAGGCCGCGAGACCAACCGTCGCGACCGTCACCGTGACTGCTAATGGGACCCAATGGCTCCAGGCGCCATTTCGGCGGCGCGATGAGCCGCGGTTATCGTAGGGTGGCGACATTATGAGAAGGCGATCATTGCATTGATATCGTGGCTCAGCGCGTGCGCTTGTGCGATACAGGGCGTTTTCGAGAGGGTTGCTTATTCACGATAGGCAAGGTACGTCGTCGAATACTTCGTGTGCTGACCCAGGATGCAGTTTCCGTCGCTTGAGAGGGATAGATGTACAAGACAAAGTATTGTCTTGACGACGCGGCAGCATGTGGATGGATGGATTGTCGTCTGCACTTGAACATGCGGGTGGCTGGTCTGTGGTCCCCAAGCTCCAACTGCCAGTTAAGCGCCGACCACTGAACGGAAAGCTGCAGCTTAAAGCTTCAGCACCCCTGGAATTCATTTCAGGGATCATTGACGGGTTAAAGTGGGTGCATCAAAGCTTACATAAGCTCAGATGAGCTTGGGGTAGCGGGGCAGAAGTGCTCATTGAAGGAACCTTTGGAAGCTTCAAAGCTTCACCAGTGAGTCAGTCAGAAAGGAGCCTCGCATTGCAAGCACCGACATATTTTCTCGACGCACCGAGACCGATACATAGGACAGCACTGCACAAGCAACTCACAAGACACACCTCGTAGAGCGCATTGTCCTCTCCTTCCCAGTGAAAGCCAATAAAGGCGCTGCAACCATCAAAATTTACTTGCAAGATGCCGCACGCCGTTTCATCGGCCTCATCAGGGCTTCAGGCCCTCATCTTGTGTGGCCCAGGCTCATCGTTTCCAACCTTCACGGCCGATCCTGATGAGCACCCAAAGGCACTGCTCCCAATTGCCAACAGGCCGATGGTCTGGTATCCTCTCGACTTCTGCTACCGAGCAGGTATCACAGGTGAGCCGCACCAACACTTTTTGTATGCAAGCCAATGGTAACTGACAGCTACTACAGATATAACACTCATTTGCCCTCCTTCGGCTGAGAAGGCTATAACATCAGCTCTCAGCCTAAACCCAGCCCTGACTAGTCTTCCATTACCACGACCCACGTTGTTGGCACCTGAGGATTTAGATCTGAACACTGGCACAGCAGAGATCCTTCGGCTTCCCGAGGTCAAGTCTGCCATCACCGGGCACTTCCTGATTCTTCCTTGCGACCTTGTGTGCGAACTCGGCGCTGAACAGCTCCTTCAGGCCTGGATGGTGAACTGTGAGACCCTGAGGGATTTGGTCGGAAACAAATATGGTCTCATTTCTGAGAACGAAGGTGCGCATAGTGGCGGTTTGGGTGTCTGGTATCAGACAAAGACGGAAACACCTGTCAAGGGTGAGGAGACCGACTTCATCGCAACTACGCCCCTGGCTACTTCAAGTATTGCACCCCAGGACTCTTTGACCTCCAAAATGTCAAAATTGGTCTACTCGACCCCCGCGGATTCCCTAAATGATTTGATGGAGGAGAAGAAAGGATTTCCCATACGCCATGGTCTTATTCGACAACACCCGCGGATACAGATACGGACAACTCATAGGGACGCCCACGTTTACATCTTCCCTCGCTGGATATTGGACTTCATCCAAGAGAACGAGCGGCTCGACAGCATCGGAGAGGATGTCATTGGTTGGTGGGCAAAGGCTACCTGGCAAGGTGGCCTCGCACAAAAACTAGGTTTCGACAGAATCTTCTCCCCGAACACCAGGGACAATGAGGACACAGACTCGACACGTGATGACACCGGTTCACCCGATGCTACGGACCGGAAGGCGGCGGCGGATGCGAAGATCACCGAACCCAACACATCGCCTTCTGAAACAAATCGCTCCACATCGACCAGCGATATTGTGCCCCCTCTCCTTGCCTATGTACACCCATCCACACCCGCTGGGCCGCGCATACGGAGAGTTGATACCGCTCAGCTGCTTCTTACTATCTCACTCCAACTCGCAAAACTCCCATCAGTGGAAGAGGCCGAAGCCCGAGGCGAGACGCCGTCACCCTTTGCACACGCCAAGAAGGTCATGTACCCAGACGGTGTCAAGGGTCGCACGACCATTACGCGTCCGGACAGTCTTGTTGGTGAGAACGTGATGGTCGACGAGAAAGTATCCATCAAGGAGACCGTCGTTGGCGCCAACTGTCAAATTAAGGAGGGGGCCAAGTTGTTTCAGTGCGTGCTGATGGACGGCGTCGTGGTGGGCAAAGGATGCAAACTGACGCGGTGCATTCTGGGCAAGAGGAGTGAGATCGGGGAGAACTCCACGCTGACGGATTGCGAGGTGCAAGAGAATCTGCTGGTTGAAACCAAGTCCGAGGAGAAGGGTGCCAAGCTCATGAGCAGCTCTGGTCTAGAAGCGACGGAGGAGGAGATGCAGGAAGTCTACCAAGAGTTCGAGACTGATGATGCAGCCCAAAGGGGTGATGACGCTACAGGGATCTGAGAGGCCAAAGCTGCAAAGAGGTGGAGGAACGGTCCCGACGAATTGGTCGGATAGGGTCCGAGGGTTATACTCAGCTGCCTGCACAATACTATCACGTTGAGAAATCCACCCATCAGGCAATCCAATCCCAATCTGGCAGCGAATGACTGCAGGAGCCTCGACATTGCGTATGCAGGCTAGCAGGCAAGTTTCAATCGGAACTTGCATTGGCAGAGGACAAGAGCGTATGCCGCTATCGCCGCGTCCATGGAACTGGAGAGGTCTGAGCCCAAAAGATGAGCAACAGTGTCTGCACGCGTGCTGTCTACGGCTGGAAGATCCTGTCATATGTGATGGTAAGTCATCCGCTGGTTTGGGCATGCTAGACCTCTCGCCGAGGAGGTTACTTTAGCAGACTTGGACGAGCAGTAGCGTGCAGTAGCATATAACAAGAATCCGTTCATGGAGAAAGCCTGCATAACATCTAGGTCCTCATGCCGTGTAACCTCGTTTATCTGACTGGAGAGAATCTCCACACATTCTAAAGTTGGCATACGTGCCGGCCCCATCTACAGCGAAGCGAAGCAGGGTAGCATATCCACGATTGCTTCTTTCCCCACTCTTACAACCCACGTACACACCATACCTAGTAGAAATGAAATTCGAAGGCAAGGCCCGCGACAAGCGAGCCACAAGGAATAAAACTGACGGAAAGTCTCAGATCCTTCAGCCATCCACTGCTTAACTAGTACAGAACCCGCCATCCTCTACACTGTAGGTGCTCAATGACGCTGCTTCCATGTGTCCGCGGCCCCCCGCGGCTAGGGCACCCGGCGTGATGGTTCATCGAGGCCGAGACGGCGAAAGCCTACCGAATGCCTCTGAGCACACAGTCGGACCGAGCGGCTCGCCGAGGCAGCGGTGATGAGGCCCGTTCTGGCAAGTCTGAGCTGCAGCTTCCCGGGAAACCCCGGTGTCCACACTTCCTCTGTGACGTCCTCTGCATGTGAATATGCACGTTGGTGACATATAGGGTATAGCCTACCAAAGTACCGGGTTCATGGACTCCATAGACAGGTCGGGGCCGACGGACGTCGTGTCGTGTATGTGTGCACGCATGCAGCTTTGGTGAAGAAATGCTTGCCCGGGGGCTTTCTGGGCAGGTAGTAGCGAGATCGTGGCCCGGTCTGCTTGATTTGCGAGATGCGAGTTCCTGAAGAAATCTTGTTACTTGCTGGCCGAGATTGCAGATGGCATGGATGGACCTGGAACAAAACATCATCCAGAGTATCACGACCCATTGTCATATAACCAGCCCTTCGGCGCTTGGGCGCATACGGCATCTTGTAGCCGTCAGACCAGGATGCAAGATAATGGGACACCTTGCTCATTTACTTATTAAGCCAAGTGGGCTCTCTGGGAGCTCGCTGCCGGGCCTCCTTCCGCGGCGCTCGAAAACCATGCCATGGTCATCTCCGCCGGCTTCGCACTCCGAAACAATCACTTGTCGCATCGATAGTAGTTTGTGGCCCACTGCAAGGCATTAGGGACGTACGGTCCCGATGTATATCGTCTGTCCTCATGTAGTAGATTGTTACGTGGGGAGTTCAGGTCACACGTGCATGAGACCAAGTTCTCGGCCCTTTGGAGGTCTCACAGCGGGGCTATCTATCGGAGATCAATGCCGGAAAGGAGAAGAGGACAGGATCTCAGGAGGCATAGCTAAACTCGACACATGATGTAGACACTAAGGCAAGTCAGGCATTGGCGCGAAGGACTCCAGGGCTGCTGGCATTGGCATGTCGGCACGTGTGTGGCACATGTGCACCAACGCATGGTACTCTGAGATCACGAGCTTTTGAGTAATCACAGCCTTTTTCACGATTTTCATGTACAGGGATTGTAACATCATCTCTGGCCCTCTATTGGAGTCGCTCTCGGATTTGCACTCATCCACTGTTACCGACCCATTGGGATGTTCCATTCTTCCGCACTTCACATCTAGCAGCCAGAAAGACCGAGTACCGGGCCCGCCATGGCATCGGTTCTCAAGTCATATCGTAGTCCAACTAGAACCAGCGTCAACTCAATGCCGCTGCCAGATTTCGTGGGACATCAGAAGGGAGAATCTCACCACCAATGTATGTAGAGAAATGGAGAGGAGGGGCCTGGACGACCTTTAAGCATCTTCATGCCCACTTAGTACGTTATCCTGACCACAGATTCGGACTCAGGTGTTCAAGGACTTACGATCATGGGGGTCTCGGTCGCCATGTATTGGACATGGATCCGTAGAGTATGAATCTTGCGGCAGCAGGTCCCCATCTTGACATGCGCCACAATCCTCCCCCCTTAGGTAAATCGCACAGCGTCTGATTTCTCGAGCTTCCTCGTGTACTCCACACATATATAGGGTCCTCACGATCAAGCACATGAGTGCATGCAGACTTCGGGGTCTGTGGTGAGAAATGTCTGCTCAAGGGTGACCGATGATCTGAGCCTAGCTGGCACTGTGTCGGTTTGTACAGTTATCAACAGATCATGAGCTTCCTCAACACCCCGTGGTCTTGAGGACTTGTTAGGTCTTATATAAATGCTTTCAGGGGCTCTGGAGATGACTCGGTAAGGACCCCGTCGGTTAGAGTTCTCCTTTATCATCGAGCAGCCCATCCTGTCACCTACATATGCAAAGCATGCCTGACTTGGTCCTCGTCGCAAGCATCGCGGCGAAAGCTGCTCACAAAGGATACCTGTGCGGTCTTGTAGTGAGGGGGAGACCTTTCGCCCCTTTCGTAACGAGGCACCTGCAGTTCGGCAAACTGACATCGAAAGTCGTCCAGCGTCGGCCAAGTCATCGCAGCAAAGCCATACCACGGAGCCTCCTCGTTGGTTCGGGTAGTGCCCAGATCCATCCGGCCCGGGCTGCCGGACTGCCCTGTCTCTTCATCGAAGGAAAGGAGCAGTTTGCGCTGGACACCCATGTCATCGTGAAATGTATGGAATCGAGGATGGCGGAGCCTGGGTGGCCCACAGGGCTGGTCCACCACCTGCAGGGTTTGTGAGCTGTTATACCGGCGGTGCCGTCATATCAGCGTCGCCATGGTATAAACGTCTCTGCAAAATGCCAACTTGTGACAGGATTTGTTGGAGGAGCGTAAGCGGAAGGCGCAATGTGTTATACAGCTTATAACTGGTCAGGAGCCCTGGCAAAGTCAGTGGATGGGCATACATCTCTCTCCAGTGGATATGAGAAGCAAACACATCAGATACGAAGCCCATGTGGACATCTATGTAGCCCACTGAGATTGGTACACAACCTCGGAATTTAACACCATATTCGACGCCGTCAGGGACACGCTGATGGAGACTGCGAGGATAGTCCCGACAGCCAGGGGCCCCAGAACCAAACTCACGTTCAGCTTGCGGTTGACCCTCCTGTGGCAGGCTAGGTCACACTGGAGGAGCCTGAAATCTACTTTGCCTTCCTTTATTGCAGTTTTAAACAATACTTTATCTTCCCAACATCCCGGGTTCCAGGAAATGTACAGGGCGAAACTTGTTCAATCGCTCCACAATCTAGGAAGCTTCCAGATCTTGTGTGACAGTTTCCAGACCAGAGGCGAACGAACTATCTAGCTTCCGCACCGTTGCCCAAGTTTACCTACAGTAGACCAACGGTTAGAGGGATCAGTGCTCTCCAGGCGTTTCCTCAACCGACACTAGAGGGTATTGACATCGACACTACCGCAACGATCGTCCGGACTACCGAACCAAGTTACGACCCTTACAGACTTGATCGAGCCTTATCTATGATATAATCACGCCTTAGAGAGATAACAACACCCAGAAACACCACCGTGTCGGATCAAGCTCGTCTTTAGGCTCCAGCATTCAACTTTGCAGCATGGGATATCCATAACTCAAGCGCGGGAGTCACATAGCCGTGGATGGCCAAGAAAACCTGTGGAACGCCATGCTCCTACAAATGTGTATGACCTACTGAGGAAAGGCCGTCACCGAATGGGAAAGAATGACATGTTTTTTGGAGGTCCCAAGGTCTCGATATAAATAAATGTATAAGTACATATGTACTACAAAAAGAGCTAACGCTTCCGGCACGCCGGTCCACTCATTGATGGGTCAGAGCGAAGAGGATCCTTCAAACCCTTGTTCTGTTCCTAGCTGCCATGTGAGCTCATTTGTTCTGCAAGAGGTGGAGCATCTCGCCGACAAGGTACCCTCATGTATGTATCAGCTGATTTTGTTTGCATAGCAAGGAACCGACGAACCGACCTGCATCTGGGCCACTCTTCCAAGGACCGGGGCATCTTAACGACTGGAGGACTGGGCGACTTGACGACCCAAACGCCATGTCATGACCAGCTTGATCCTTCCGAGTGGAGATTTTGGCATATACATGGGAAAGCAGACAAGCCGATATACCAAAACGGTCAGCATTTGATACAAGCAATAGGCGACGAATCAGTTCTTGTTGGGTAAGCGAAACATGTAAATCGATGAAGACCTGGGCAACAAGGCGTTCGCATCTAGCACTTGAGGAGAAAGGGTACATGTACCCCCAGGTGGCCTCCCGGGGCTCACCCCCAGGGCCACATATGCGCCTGATCAGGACCTCTCCCTACGATGCATGAGAGCCCAGATGCGCATGAAGAATTGCTGAGCGACTAAAGTGCGCCCAGGTGCCCAAAGGATTGTTGGTAGCCTATCACAAAGTCACTTTGTGATCCTAAGCCACGTGTGAACTTGCCTGGAGCGCTGGCTCTCAGTACACGACTCCATCACGAACACTTGACCGGATATCCTCCTTTTTTCAAATTGATCACTATAATATACGTTGACCGACCGCCCAAGCACCCCACGTAACGACAGATTTTGCGCCACACCCAAGAATTATCTCAAGTGCTGGGGTCTACTTATCATCGCTCCGTGACTGCCCAGCGTAATATGGGCGCGCAGTGAGTTTCAGTCGCCTGATTGGGGAGCGAAGGATTCATGCGGTACCTCGAATCCACCTGGGAACAGGAAGATGATGCGAACAATGAAGACTCGTTGACGGTGTAATTGGGAAAGAATGGACGGAACACGCAGTGAACACACTGAGCACTTGAGCCCCACCTCCGCCATACCAAAGTTGGTATAAGAAACACTTGCAAGGCCAGAAGCGGCGATAAACCTACATAGTAGTAAGAGGCACAACATGGAAGCTGAGGCTCTATGTCGCGGTTATCAAAATCGCTCGAGGTTCCCCTCATTCACAATTTAGTGTCGATATGGATTATTGTTATCGAAATTGAAATGGACACTGGAGAGAGGGGGGGGTTGGGAAAAGCCAGCCTCAGATCTCGATCTTCAAACTCGGTGGAGTGTGAGGGGGAGGCCGAAGCATTCCAGATCCCACAACACCAGAGACATCATGCCTCAAACACCATGGACCATTTCACCACCTCGAGTGGCCGATGGAGTGCTTGATAACAGCGAACAATTACAAGTGCCAGCGCTGAGGGAGCGAAGAGTTGGAGTTGGGTATCTGATCTAGTAGATACCCATTGGGTGTGCCATAGGTAATATGTAGAGACATGCCTGCTAGTGTATGGAGGCGGAGCTGTACAGTCGCGAAGCAAGTGAAATGCATGGATGAGAGCAGTCCCTGCCTCTACCTACCTAGGTACACCTAGGTACCTAGGTAGTCGGAGTGTGCTCGCTCTCCTAAAACGCTGGCAAACATGGCGGGGTGACCAGGTGACCAGGCGAGGCTGGACTGCGCTGAACTTCCAAGGTGAGGCCCAGAAGGGCGTACTTCTGTGTATTTTTGTTTCTTTTAGCATATGTAGACGAGAGCGCCACCGAAGGCGCAGGTCCGGTTTCAACAACCTTGGAAAACAGATATGTTATATGTGCCATGTGAGTGGTGTGGAGTGGAGCATCTGCCCAGCCCAGGTGAGGAGCCAACGACAACAACATGTGCAAGCACTTGAGGTGACCTCGGGACCAAGATAACTGAGGCAACTGCCCAGGTGAGGTAGAGGTATACGAGGAGGAAGAAGTACAGATGCTTTTTTGAGTGCCCAGGTGGAAGGTGCGACTCCGAGGAGACACAAAATGTCAGTTTTCGAACCTGGCAACTTGGCAGCCTGGCAGCTGGTTGTTGCCTCGGAGAAATGTGAGGCGGCGCACAGACCAAGTTTGGTTGATTGCAGAGTGACATTGAGTTTTGGGGCTAAAGTACAAAGTGGGAAGGGACCACACAGCACACAGTTCATAGCCCATACGCCCGCAGTACCTCAGCACCTGAGCGAGCGAGCTGATTGATCCGACGCCACTCACCTGATCTGAGGATCTGAAGATCGACGTCGCTCCGGAGATTTTCGATCGTCACTTTCAGAGCCAGAGATCACCAAGGCCCGTGCTCTTCCTTGGCCCACAACTTTAATATACAGTAACGTGTTTAGTGTGTTCACTGGGTACCTGCTAGGTACCGTTGTACCGTACTATACCACATACACCCAGCTAGGTATGTACCTAGGTACCTAGGTAATATGTTACCCAATCTGGGGAAAAGCGGCAGGGCACGGTGATCATTATTACATACTACCGGATACTACCACATACTACCACATACTACCACATACTACAACATACAACCATCGATGCTATGTGATGGCTGTCGCATATTCGGTCGGTTTAAGGAGCACCATCAACGAGGACGCTGTCGCAGCTGCGAGTGTCGTCTGGTCATGTGCTCGCCTTGCAATGCGATGCCCCGGAACCATCCTTGATCTGCCAGCGCCACTTTGAACGTACTATAGTACTATGGCTACCTAGGTTTGGCACGCCAGCCATCGGCCACCATCAAGGCTTGGCAGCCTCCAATGGCCATCGAGTCAACTCATGGACAAAGGGTTGTGGGATGGCGGCACCGTTGTGGCCATTAGCTCGCTCTAGTATAAGCTTACCTTCACATAACCGTCATGGGTAGGGGCTCTTTTGGCCGGCCATCTAAAACCACCTGCAGGAGGAACGCCGCTCGAGACGAATCAGGGCTAGATGAGAGTCACTGATCGATCGGCATCCCAGGACCACCCTTTGATGCAAGGCACCAGGTGCAGGCTAGGCAGGATGGTGGCCATGGCACCCATGGACACTCTCCCCAGGAACAACGCGGATGGGGTGCGCCGGAGCTTTGCTCGAACATCGAGCTAGGAATTGAAGCGGACGTAACAGCGACTAGTAACACAATCATCACCATCGCCGCCGTCACTTCCCCTGATTGACAACCAGGGCGAGATTGTACGGCCTGTCGCTTTGCACGGAGTCCTTCCGGTTGAAACATTCAGTCTACCAATCTTGCGACCACATGGGTCGTGGTTCAGGCCTGGCAACGCCTCTACAGCATCAGAGAAGATACTGTTGAGCTCGTGGAACCATCGCCAGTCTCCTGTCATCACTCTGAGCCGATCAGACCACCTTTTGAGTCTCACCTATTTTTCCAAGTGCGGCTGGCGGCACATAGCCTCCAATTACATTTAAGCATGTTTGCTTTTCTTGCCTTTCCCCAGCTCAACTTACAATCCTGCATAGTACTTCCTGCAAAGAGTCTGGCGTCATGGTCACTCTGCAGGCCCCAAGGAGCCCTCACGCCTTTGCACAGCAACCTTGCGCACTGTTTCGTCTGCAGAGCCCCTCCGGGTTGCCCAGACAGGTCAAATCAAGCATCCGTGACGACAGAGAACTGCCTAAGATGGGACGCTGTGTCTCTCTGGCCCTCATCAGGCTTGGCTATCCACAGCGTTGTCTCATCTTCTTGCCTGCGAGAGGCTGTCCTAAAGAGGCACCTTACCATAAAATGCCACAATCATTCCAGTTTCCCCCAAAGCAAAGTCTCACAGTGGCGATAGCCAGGCCTTCTCGGCCGATCTACCAGTGACTTGCTACCGGCGCCCAAAAGGTGTTCATGCACCTGATATCTTGCCCCAGGCTGCGCACTTACTTCTTTTGATCAACCAGGATATCTGTGTCTCCTTCGAGGATGGGACTGTACTTGGGAAAGTACACAAGGTACCGCACAATAGCTGGGCCAGCACCCACGCGAGGTGCCGACATTGCTGCCGGATGGCAAACCTTCGAGGTCTGATCTATCGATAGCTCTTCCCCGGCGGGCCATCCTGTCTGCTCATCAGGGGTAGGTATTCCAAGCCTCGACTAAAACAGAAGCTTCATGCAAGCAATAGGCCAGTGTAGGGATGTTTCTCTCCAACATAGATCATCTCGACCGGCCGACCTCGATTCTGTGTTAGCCTAGCCAGGCCTGCCGCGCCTTTTTGGTGTGTGCCACCCCTACGAATTGAGTGTCCACCAGTGGGCAGGTACTTCATTCCAACGGGCCGTTCCCCTCTCTGCCAACCCTTATATTGAGAGACTATCTCCTTGTCTAATGAGGCACATGCTCTAGCCTTGGCTCAATAATCCCTTGAACAGACTCGAGCTCTTCAGTATATCTATACAGATACAACATCGTCACCCCTCAGAAATACCCCTTTCAAGCAGTTTCTGGGCACCTCCTTAATCCAATTCCTCCCCTTCTCGCAAGCGAAGCTGTTCAGATCATTGGAATGACGATCAGGACAGACTCCAACGAGGAGACATTTGGCCTGGAAGCCTCTACTACCAAGGACATGATCAATATGCTCGAGCTGAAGATGGACACAGATGACACTTACAACTACAACTTTGGCAGCCAGTCTCTACCATGTCCATCGTCTTGCCCTTCCACGGCTGGAAGTTTCTCGTCAGCTTCTTCACTCTCTGATGCCCTCACGCCGCCATCCAGGAACTCCACACCACAGCACCCAATGGAATTTGATACCTCCTTCGACACATCCTTTGGTGGAAACGGTGCCATGTTGTTTGAATTCACGCCTTCGCCACCATCAACATTCAACTGCTTCCCCCGGGATGTGAAACAAAACGCGACTCCGGACATGTGCCATGGCCTGCCAATGACACCGGCACGAAACAACGCTCAGTACGAATCGGCAATGGCCCTACACAGCACTGGGACTATGGACTTCACGCCCACTCCCACACAGGGTATGGACCCATACAACTTCATGAATGTCGCTTCGGCATCACCCTTTGTGTTGTCGACTCCGTCCCCAGCATTCAACGGCAACTTGCCGTACTCAGACATGGCTTTCATGTGGGCACAACATACTGGTGGTACCCCGATCGACTTCCTTGATCGGAACCCATCTCCGGCCATCACCATGACGACGCCAACGCCCACGAGCTCCCACCGCAATATCAGGCGGAGAGTTGCGGTGGATGGGCCCCAACAGAAGTCGGTGATGCTACAACAGAGCATCCCGAAGGCCGGTCCAGGTAGGCAGCGTATGGCAAAGGCAAAGCCAGCGGTGGGAAAACTTGGTCCTGCCTTTCAGGAAAGCGCCAAGGTAGCCAAGGCAAACCAGCACAGGTGCCTGTTTCCAAGCTGTGAAGGCAAGGCCTATTCGAGGAGCGAGCACCTCAAACGACACATAAATACGTAAGTGCTGCTCAATGAACATTATATCCACCCAGGGAAAGTGCTGACAAGACATAACACAGTAAACACAAGGACAACCCGGAGTTATGGACATGCGAGTTTTGTCTCGACCTGAACCAGCCCATGAAGATCTTCAACAGGAGCGATAACTATGGCGATCATGTCCACCGCCACTCGCAAAAGTCGGCTGGCAGCAGGACAAAATATCATCCAGATGCCGCCGCCAGATACGAAGAGCTCAAGAGGAACGGCAGGAAGCGCGGGTCAAAGGCTCCAGTGACAACCACAAAAGGGGACTCGAATATTGGAGATGATCTCGCCTCTCTATCTCCACCAAATTCGGTGAAGGTTGAGGCTTGCCGTTAACACCATAACGATTCTGCTGGCACGATGACTCAAGCCTGTTGTCCAGGTGGCCAGGGCGACGGCATTATTTTTATGCGGGAAACGCGCATCTAGCACCAAACACGGTCGGGTACCATTCTTAGTCTCTCGTTATCAGACATGTTCATAATTCTTTCAAGTGTTTTCGAGTCACGCAACTACGCACAGGTCGCGGTTATAAGACTGTGGCAACATCGGCGTCCATCTGGGGTATACTTCACGGGGAGTTTTGGTCTTTATTGGGACTTGGCTTGTGTGTTTGCGGACTGTACTCGATAATTCCATCATCATGGGCTCTAAATTTGTGTGTCTTTTTTCGGGGGGG
>LKEB01000003.1:499415-524581 GCA_003795295.1 Cytospora leucostoma | reverse complement strand
GTGTTCGGAAAAAGAGCAAAAGCTCGGTCATGCGATGCTGGGTATTTCCAGGAACTGGGACGATCATAGAGGTGGGTGTTGGAAAATTCCAAGGGCAAAAGTACGGACATGACTGGAAACCTGAGGATCTGAGTGGATTACTGGATGTACTGGATAGGACCGAGAGGACTGGTGCAAGAATTAGATACCACTTCTGAACTACATCTTTCGCTCAATGACAGTCATATCACCACTTCTGCTGTCCACATGCTGTGCCTACCACCCCCACCTCTTCTTGCAGCGATCGAGGCCAACCAGCGCATTCCGCGCCTTGCCTACTCAAACTCCGTTAGACCACCCTCACATAATTCAACATTCCTCAAATTCCTACCTAGATTACAACCCCAACCCCTTCCCTACAAAAGCCAACGGCCCGAGAAGTAGGCGGACTTCCAGTCTTTGCGTTTTCCCGAGTGGTGCTGGTAATTAGCGGGAATACTGACTGACTGCCGGTGGGTGCCCATATTCTCCACAAAGACTGTGTTTCTCATCCGAAACATCAAGACCAAGCCACAACTTTGCTTCTTGCGAAGCACTTAAGTGACACGTCACGGGATTCCTCCCGGGAAGCAGGCCTTGCAGTGTCACGGCGCGACTAGTGTGTCACACAAGTGAGCCGGGATCTCGACTGACAGCTACCCAGAAGAGACACAAAAGACAGACAGATAGACAGACAGATATGAACCCTTGCTACATACCTACTACCCGAGACCCCGTGGGCTGTCTAACTGGCAGTATGGCGACATAGGGACTTACAAAAGCCGTTTACGAGGGTTTTGTTTTTATATCAACTTACTTGCTTTCTTCTCAGATCTAGAACACGGCGCCGCATTGTATAATCCCATCGATATTGTTATCGAGAGGCTGTGAAGCCTCTCACTGCTTCCACTGCGTCGGCCCGAGTGACAATCCGCCCCCTCCTCCCTCAGGCTTGCAGCTCAAGAAATAGAGATACGGGCCGTGCTACTCCCCCTATCTCTCGACTGTGGCGGGGACAGGATATGAGACCCTGAAAAGACTCGCCCAGTCGCCTGAGAGGGGGGGGAGGGTAAAAGGAAAAGATTATCTGAGACCTGGATCTTCGATAGAGGCTGGTACCCCTCTTTCCATTCCACCGGTGGCCCATCAGTCACGCCCCATCAGGGGACTAAAAGGTGATATCGTGCCGCCGCTCGGCGGAGTTGTTCATTCCCCACTGAGAGTCTTTCCCTCTTGTCTCCGCACGGACTGGCGGTGGTTCAAAAGCTCGACGCGACCTTGAGATGAAGGGCCCTACTTAAGAAGGGGAAAAGCCAGACGCGTGCGCGTCGCGTTCCTGGGAATGGAGGGTTTTTGGCCCTTACTAGATTTCCATCATCATCGATCGGTAATCGAAGGGCGAGAAGCAAGACCAAGGAGAGATAGCAAGGTGCAGACATCCGGAGGCCATATAGCTGCTGGATCTCTGAAGCAGGACGGAGTGGAGTGACGTGGGCGGTTTCCGATGATGGGTTCCTGCGTCGTTCCTGCAGTGACCCTTCTCTCTGGGAGCCCGCGGTCCGTTTTACCTGCTGTTTCTGCTGTGTGTGCCTGCATCCGCACCCCCAGGGAGGTGGTACCTTGCATGATCGACCCGGACGTGGCAGCATACTACATACACTACACTAATTTAATACAACGCAAGATTGTGCTGGTCTCGAGCCGGGGCTTCTGATGACCTGGTCAACCACTGGGAGCCCCAAGATTACCGAGGTGCACCCTGCCGCATCTTTTGCTTCTTTCCCAAGAGGGGTGTCATGCGGACGCATCATCCTAAATCGCCCGGACGGAGCAAAGACGGGCGGCAGGAGTGTGACAGCAGCGCAGCGCAGCGCAGCGCAGCACAGCACAGACGCCTGTCAAGATCTCCCAATCTCAACGCGCATGACGCTTCTGCAAGGCACACAATGTGCAGGCGGGCGGGCGGTTGGTCGGGCGGGCGGGCCTGCACTTTTTCAGATTTGAGTACCTATACTCGAGCACCCATACTGTACTGGCTATGTAGAGCTGTCTTGGTCTCATTGCCTTGCAGGTGCCAACTCAGCCACCCTGGCCCCGGCCAGGCCCCCGGATCAGGAGATGGAGAGTGAGAGAGATGAGATGCCGGGAAGAGGAGGGCCCGGGGGTGTCAAGATCTAGATCGATCAGCGATAACTCTGTCGTCACTCTTGATTCCTCTTCTACTTGTGTGTTTGAGGCATCTCCGGGGTCCTCCGTCGCTCCCTGGGTATGATCTTGAGGGACTTTGATGGTGCCCGCGGGCTCCCCCCCCCCTCTGGTGTCTCACGGGGCGCGCAGATCACCGTTTCTCGAGGGCGTCACTTGGCTGTTCGATTGCCTGATGTCGCCATCCCTGGGGTGTCTGTTACAATACATCATGGGAATCTGCTGTGGTATCTAGATCGAGATGAGAACGGCAGCCTGGTACATCTTATCAACCTTACCAGCTTGAGCCCACACTCCCCAGTCCCCTCCCCTCCACGAGACACTATCTTCTTTCCCAGTATCCTGTTTCACTCAGAAGTTGCCGCTTATCCGAACAACCTAACCTCAATTCACATATCACATACTCTATTGCCAACTAAGGCGCCAAAGATAAGCATAACTTTTTGGCTCCCTCCTCGATTTGGCACGCCGCGGCCCGTAAAGGGTATAGGCGAAGCCCGGCCCGACACAAGCTCGCATGAGGACCGGCTTGCTGATAGTTACTCGCAGGCTCAGGCGTCCCAAAGGATCGAATCCAAGAAAGAAGGCATCCGTTGTGAGAAAATCCCGGTTGCTAAAACGCAGCACCTGCCCTATAGGATACCCTCCCACCGGCTCCCGAGCTGCTGCAACACGGGACGTGTGTGGCGTTCTCCTCGGTTCTACCACAGGACTTTTCGCCGGTCGTATTGGAAAATAGGACACATCACATGCATTAACGTCCAAAAGTTCGGCTGACGGTTCCGGGACCGTTGAGAAGTGGTACCACTTGATGGGGTTGACTCAGCCTCTTCTCGGCTCAGGTCTTTGTGCCACCACACTGTTATACCTTTAGCTGTGTACAGTTACCTCGATGTGCCCGCTTTATGTCCGTATACTATTGTATCACAGTATACTGCTCGAAAAGCCCCGACGTGGCACAGAACTATACCTTACGAGTTGAGAGTAAGCGGATGTAGATGGCTATACTTGTAGACGCTACTATAGGATAAATTTGCTGGGCTATGTAGTTGGTTAATTACTACATTCTGTGTGAAATATACAGACGAGTCCGCTATCCGACCCCACAACTACCACTCGTCATATTGTCAACTCGCACGCTCGTGGTTCCCAGACAATCCCTCTCCCACCCTGGTGCGTCCTCGACACAAAGGACGCTGCAGATCAGCGCCTTACTGCTTACAGCTTCTTCAGCCCAGCCCAACTTGGTGGACAAAGAGACAGGTCACAAAACAAGACAAGGCGGTTGGGCTGGACCGGGGATTATTGTTCCAGTCTGGGTTCCCCCAAGACAGGGCTTGTGGCTTGCCCCGATACCACCCTCAAAACATGGTTTAGAAGAGGTACTATGGTAGACCCGCAGGATCGGCAGTGTCACTCTGGAGGGTGGGTGGTCGGTCGCATGTGCTTTCGGCGGCCTCGAACGCGCACGTGAAGTGACCGGTCACATGTGATCACGACATGTGCTTGTATTCGTATTGAGAGTAGAGAGACCTGTACGGGGCCCAGACGACCAGTTCAAAGTTGATGAGAACAGTTTGGTGACCGCGTATCGTCCTGTATTGACTACCGATAAGGGAATCATAGTGCCTTCGCGAGCTTGTAAAGTGTATAGAACTTGTGAATATAATACTCTTGAGATTCATGTAGTGTTCTAATGTTCGAGGTTCAGGGTATTTCTTCAGGAGATTCTCTCCTGAATTGGGGAGATTGCCATTCGGACTCTGCTCGTTTGAACTGGCCCAATCATAATTAACAGATCGTGTACAACCATCTCCCCCTGTACTTCTTCGCTTAGGGAAGCGATATCAGAGCGTATAGAGAAGCGATCTATCATCCCGGGGTTTTCGTCCAAGCCCGGGACAGCAGATCTTGGGACTCAGCAGCGGTGCCCCCCCCCCCCTCCAATCCTCGTAAGGTATATCGATATTGGATGTGATGCGCGAGTACGAGATCACAATGGAGGCCAAATAGTGCCTTGATAATGTCTAGTCCCCTTTGTCCGGGCCGTAGTTAGGGGACTTGTAACTACCACACTCCAAAAGATATTTGTTGGGAACACTCGTCCATTTGGGAAGAGAAATCAAGGGGCCCCTTGCCTATATTTCCCGTTGATATCTGGGTAATTAGTTGTTCCTGGACGCTTGTTATCGATCGTGGCGTCCATCAACCTTCTGGTATCTTTGAATAATTTGACCTCCTTGCCTTTAACGTGACGTAAAGCTATCGAACAGAGGGCGCTGGGAAGAAGCTTGATGAGATGTTTGCCTCTCCTCGTCACTGACATGTATGACTCCCTTAGGGACCAGCCAATACAACTGCCAGAAATCCTAATGTCATCCCGAGGTCGCCGACTGAGGCTCAACGACCTGACGTAGACTATCGCCATACCATGCACGCATCTCCAACCTATGTACCTGGCAATGATCTTGCTTCTCTTCCTCCTGAATCTAGAACGTAATCGGGTGTTCGTTCAAAGTCCACCATTAACTCCTGCGCAAGCCACAGTTGGGCTCCTATTTCCTATCAGGGACAGGATGACACTAATGAAGGGAGCACTGGGCCTCCCAGTGGCTCTGGAACGGGCAATCTACCAAGATATTTGGTCTTCAAGAGGAAATCCGGGCTGGGGATTGTCGCAATCACGTCTTACTCGGGCGAGCTAGACCTGGAGCAGGCGTCGTTGCTTGTGCGGTACCTAAGTCATCAGAAGAAGAGCACTTGATAGCTGGTGCTGGAGAAGGATCAACCTGCTGGAGAAGGAGTCACGGCGTGGAGGGCGGATTTCGAGTTCACGTTCACGCTGACTCTCAATTTCGTCAGCTTGGAAGTCCATCGATAACGGGTCATGCCAGTGAGGAATACCTGTAGCTGTTCCTGGAAGGACAAGCTCGTCTCATCAGCCCCAGGACCATGGCCACTCATCACTCATCATCCAGTAATATCAATTGCATTGAAATCATCAGATCGTACCCAGCACCCGCAGAAGCGTAGCCCAAATCTACTGTGTAATCATAGAAGAGATGCATGTATTGGCAAGCTGTGTGTGCAATAGCGACACAACTGCCACCTCTGAGAAAGCTTTCATATGACCACGATGCTCGCCACGAAGTGATCTACTCAAGATATGACTAACGTCGCAACATTCTGATACAGGCTCAACAGGCGTCTGCAAGGCGGCCAAACTAATATGGAAATGCAAAAAGGTAAGCAAACTCAGAGTACCTGAGAGGCAAAAGAGTTCGGCCGTAAGTTTTTGTTGCGCCTAATCTCTCCCCGATAAGTTTTTGTTTCTGGGGTAAATGGCTGTTTCCTTTTTTTTCTTTTTCTTCTTCTTTTTTTTCTCCTACGTGGGCTTGAACCGGCTGCCCCCCCTACGTTCCATCCTTTTCCTCCTCTTTCTCTATCTATCTGGACAATTTACGACTACACTACGCTGTCCTGGGGGCAGCCGGTAACAGCAGGGGGCTTAGGTGTGTTTATAAGTGTGAGGCAGCCTGAGCAGCTGGTAACTGGGTCACTCGCCTTTGACGGGGTCACGGGGCCAGCAACGCGCGCTGTTGACCTCTTCGACGCGTTTTGGGCTGGATGAACTGGTGTTCCACGCTCACGATCAGTTCGGCCTGCCTAGACAGCTCGTACAGACCCTGCATAGAGACCATGTATCCGCAACAGACCTCAAACCGACAGCAAGGTGCTATGGTACCAAGCGAGGTCCGCCCACTCAGTCCTCCTTCAACCCCGTCAAGCTCCCCACGAACCCCTCCATCCTCCTCCCCAGCAGGTCATCCGAGCTAGCCAGCCTGTTCAGCGGCGTCCTGTCGTCATTCTTCCTCCCGCGGCCGTTCGTCTTCCTCTTGGTCCTCCTTTCCTGGCCCTCGCCATCCGCCTCCTCCCCGTTCACGTCAGCGCCCTCGCCTGCAGCAGCTGCAGCAGCAGCAGCAGCGTCTCTGCCGCTCTTCACCCCGTTCGTCAGCGGCTTGCCTCTAGCCCTCGTCATCCCCATCTCCAACAGGCCCTCGTCCCCGCTCGACTCCACCGCCCCTACGGGGTGTCGCCCCGAGCTCTCTGCCGCCGCCGCCGCATTCCTCATCATCAGCCGGCGAGCCTCCCGCGCGCGCCGCTCGCTGTCGCTGAAGGCGTCCTCGATCCACCTGGCCGAGCGCTCGATGAGCTTCCAGGCGGGCGGGTAGATTGTCGGGAACTGTAGGAAACCGTGTGACGTCCCGGGGATGAGGACCAGCTCGGCGGCGTCCTTGTCGTCGAAGCCCCCCGCCATGGCGTCTGAGTCCAGGTATTCGGTGCGCTTGCCGCCCGAGGCGTGCATGGCTGCCTTGACGCGGCGGAGACGGCCGGCGAAGATGACGGTGTCGTCTACTAGAGGGTCGCGCTCGCCGGTCAGGAAGTAGGTCTTGGGGAAGCGGGAGAGCAGCATGTCTGGGGCTAGTATGGGCGATAGCAGATAGTCCTGGCTGAAGTCGGGTCGGTTGTGGGGGCCGATGTACAAGATTATCATGGCACGCATCATCTCGGGGGTCAGGACCCGGTCGTTGAAGTAAGAGAGCATGGAGGACATGGCGAGTCGTGTCCGAAGCGGCTCGGAGTGATAGGATGTGCTTCCATTTACCTTGCTGGCTTTGGGCGACAGAGGTTCATCCGGTGGCTGAGGCTTGGTTTTGCTCCAATTTGTTGAAGTCGTGTGTGCGTATTCAGGCTGCGGTGTGCGAGTACCTTCAGGATCTGCCAAGACCTTTGCATCTCTGCGCGCACCGTGAGGCGGGCTTGTGGAAATTTTTGCAGAGTCGTCCTCGTCGTCCGAGTGGTGTGGTGTTCCGACGAGGTTGTTGTACTGCATGCTCTTCCGCCGAGCAATGGTATTGTTCGTCGCTCGCATCTTCCGATCCCGGATCAAAGCCATCTGCTCGTCCGTCATCCAGTTGCCGATGTTCATATCGAGTCCCGGATAGAACAGGATCACTGCCTCCGGGATGGGCAGGCCAGCCTGTCCTTGGAAGTGGCTTGAAGGGAAAAGGCCGCCTTCGATGACCATCAAAGTCATGGAAGTAGCGAGGTTTCCTCCGGCACTGTCACCTGTGACCACGATCTTGGGTGTCTCTCGTCCGGACATCCCGATGCAGCGCCCGCGGCTCTTTATAAGGGTAGCATAAACATCGTAGCACTCGTTGAGTGCGTACGGATAGGGATATTCCGGTGCCTTCTTGTAGTCAAGACTAAGAACGGGCAGGCCTGTCTTGGCCGCCCAGGAAAGCAGCTTGTCGTCGTTGCAGCGAGGGTCCATAGCAATAAAGCCGCCTCCTGGAATGTCAAGCACAATCCTGTTGTGCTCTTTGAGTTCCGACAGTGGCCCGTCGAAGTATAGCCATGCAGATACAGGCTCCTTGTAATCACTCGTGGATGGTCTCGGTATACGGATAGCACGCGGCGGCCAGCGTGTATAACGAGGCCTGACGAGCTTCTGGAAAAAGCTGAGGTATGGACTTGTTCCCTTGTTCCAGCTGATTCTGAGGTGCTCAACAGTCAGGTTTCCTCGGACCTTGCGCACCTTGTCGTCTGCCTTTTCTGCGGCGAAGAGGTAGAACACAGTGAAGACAAGACTTGACACGTCCCTCAAACACTTGGATCTGATCTTCATGGCAGTCCAGAACCCGGCGTCAAGTGCTGTCAATACCCAAGTTGCCCGGTAGAATGTTGCATCGTACATATTCGACAATGGATCCGGGCTGGCTAGGCCGACCAGGGTGCTGAAGTTTCGACCGGCATAGAGGATGGTCATGGTCATGACAACTATCTGCCAGGCCGTCAACTTCTTGGAGGAGAGCTTGGAGAGTACGCGCACGAAATGCGGGCCATGTTTATGTCCTCTGAGTCTCAAGTCAGACCAGGGGTCAGTTTAGAGGGAAGAGATACCTACTTAAGTAGATATGCGGACCAGAAGGTCAATACGGCCAAGATCTGTAGCCTGCGAGACTTCACAGATGGCCGGCCAAGTACATGGTCTATCATGGTTGTTATGTCACAAACGAGATATAAAGACAGAACATGAAAATAAGCAAAAATTCAAATGGCTCAGTTACACAGGAACAATTTCAAGCAGGTGATGGAACGCTGTCACGAACAACAGGCATGCGGGCAAAAACTGTTCCAGGAAATGTATAATCATCAGAACGAGATGAAGTGGGCAACTGGTCAGTATGTAGGAAACAAAAGGAAGATGATAATACTCCACAAAGACAAACCTTAGCCGGAAGCACGACGGCGGTGAAATCGAGGTGCTTACTAGGCGCACGATTCCCGAAGCATCCAATGCGTCAAGACCTCGTGCTGCTTGAGGATGTCAGATGGCCACCGAGGAGGCTTGACCTGGCCCGGGATCCATCGCCTCCGCAGACATTTTGGCATGTGATTGTTGCGATATCTACCAGCTGGATCTGGAATGACGCACCGGAGCTTCGGGTTGTGCTCCCACGCACCCAGCCACTGGGTATGCTTGGGTATGTATGTACAGTGATCTGTAACAATAAACCCACGCGTTGCCACGTTCTCCTATCCTTCTGGAAAGGCGGTAACTACCTGAGTACCTGCATACATGCATACATGCATACCTTGGTACCTTGGTGGGAGCAGTAGCGGTGGTGACAACAATGCCATGTGATTCATTGTCTGTAGGCACGACTCGAATAGGACTAGGTACGAATCCGTAGGCTGTGGGGGTTTCCTCTCCTCGACTTGTATGCATTGGCAGGCAGGCGGGCAACTGACAACTGATAATTGGATTCATTTCCTTGTGATCGGGCATTGACGGTGAGAAGGCTTTGGTTGATGACGGAGCCTGGAGACGGGTCTAACCACTCGGGGATCGCATGTAGATGATTAGGGTTTCATCGTCGAGTAGTGAGTGGTGGAGTCGTCCTGCTCGGTACGGATCCCGTATGCCACACCCCCCCTCCCTATAGGCCCCCCTGTCTATGCCGTAGGTTGTTGGCTCCCGTCTTGAGCATGTGACAGAACAAACCCGAACAACACGCGGTAATAGCACATAGATATTGTAGTAAGCAGAAGTCTACTTCATTGTCAGTAGGGAAGACCCTGAGCAAACATGATCAGCCCATCACGATTCTAGTTTGCAAAGATCCCAGAAAACATTTTAACCCATCCTTCATTGTCATAATGCTCTCCGCGACAGAAATGCTTCACGATAGGAAAAGTCGTTGTCGGAGTCGCAAACCTTGACGGGAAGCCGGGGCAGTCATTGTTGTCCCGAGGTCTGCAGCTGCGCGTCGATTCAAACCATATTGTCCTACCAATTGATGAGGAAATGAGGAACGAGAGGAGCGAATAAGAGCTGAATAACTTCTAGATCCGAGGATCAGTAGACTATAAGTATAGATCTACTGTCGGGAGACTAAGGAGACTACAGGGCTACCCGCCGGCCAGAAGGCACGGCACTAAGGCACTTACTTGATCATTGATACCGGTACCCTGCGACTTCGGGAAGGGGCGTCCCCATACAACCCCGGAGTCACTGGGCAGCTGCTGGGGTCCCTCTAAAATTTCAACCCCAGGACCGCTATCGGGGGCCATCGGGGCCGATACGGCGCATCATTCATTGCCTGCGCATTGGAGCAGCTTCATGCCCTTTATGATTTAAAGTGATTCACTTTCTTTTTTCCCATTCATCCGTGGGCAACAGAAAGAGAGATTCACGGCTTCTGCTCCACCGATTCGTCGCCAAACCCTTCACGATACATTGATAATTCAACATGGCATTCAGGACTCGGTTGCAGAGGGCTGCCGCCGGTCTGGCTGCTCGACCCTGCCGTACTGCCTCATATTCCGTCCCGGCCAGACTGCGTCCCTACTCACAGGCTACCGCGGTCCCAACGAGCAGTCAGGGCCCAAATGTCCACAATGACATAGCTGTGAGCAACATACCATGATCCGACATGCCCATTGGAACTTTCGTTGACCACAAGACCTCCAGAGAGATGCGAGCCTGCCCAACCCCGATCCCGCGGCCGACTCATCCAGTGCTGCCATGGTGAACAGCCATGCCCCATTCATGGTCGCCACCTACTCGCGCCCACCGCCAGTGTTTGTTCAGGGCGAGGGCTCATACCTGTGGGATGCCGAGAACCGACGCTATCTCGACTTCACATCCGGTATTGCTGTTATGGGCCTAGGACACGGCGATGCCGAGTTCTCCAGGATCATTGCCGACCAAGCCAAGACGCTCGTCCACGCATCCAACCTCTACTATAACCCTTGGACAGGCGCCCTTTCCAAGCTCCTGGTCGAGAAGACCCTCGAGTCTGGCTGCATGAAGGATGCCGCCTCTGTCTTCATCTGCAACTCCGGTACCGAGGCCAACGAAGCCGCTCTTAAATTCGCTCGCAAGGCTGGCAAGGTCCTCGATCCCTCCGGCGCGAAGCACGAACTCGTCTCCTTCCACAATTCCTTCCACGGCCGGACCTTCGGCGCCCTGTCAGCGACCCCCAACCCTAAATATCAGCAGCCTTTCTCCCCCATGGTGCCGGGTTTCAAGTACGGTAACTTCAACGACATCCCTGCCATCAACGACCTCGTGACGGAGAAGACGTGCGGTGTCATAGTAGAGCCCATACAGGGTGAGGGTGGCATCAGGGTGGCGGACGACGACTTCCTCGTCGCACTGGCCAGGCGGTGCAGGGAGGTCGGCGCTGTCTTGATCTACGACGAGATTCAATCCGGTCTGTCTCGAACTGGTGCCCTGTGGGCCCACGGCCATTTCCCCAAGGAGGCCCATCCCGACGTCTTGACCACAGCCAAGGCACTTGGAAACGGATTCCCAATCGGCGCCGTCATTGTGACCAAGGACGTCGGTGAGAAGATCAAGGTTGGCGACCACGGAACCACCTTCGGCGGTAACCCCCTGGCCTGTCGCCTGGCACACTACATCGTCAACCGACTGGCAGACCCGGCCCTGCAGAAAGATGTAACAGCCAAGAGCGAGGTCTTCGCCAGTGGCTTCAAGAAGCTGCAGGCCAGGTTCCCCGAGCTCATCACCGAGGTCCGCGGCCGTGGCTTGATCCTCGGTCTCCAGCTGACTGAGGACCCCACGCCTATCATCAAGGCTGCCCGAGAGAGGGGGCTGCTCGTAATCACGGCCGGTACCAACACGCTCCGTTTCGTGCCACCGTTGACCATCTCGGAGGCAGAGATCCAGGAGGGTCTGAACATCTTGGAGCAAGCAATTGCTGCCACCCGGTCTTAGTTCGCGCCCTTCTGGTGACAAGCGGAAGACATTCGATTTATACCCCAGCCCGACATCATACTTTGGATCTTTGTATATACATATGTCATTTTCAGAAACAGGAGTTCTAGGCCCTAAAAGTTGGTAACTTGAAACCGGGTATATAAGATATTACTCATTCTGATGTGCCTTTGCTACATTGCCAGTGGCCATTCCATTATTCTGCACATCGAACAGCCTCTCTGGGTCGTATAAAGGGCTGGTACATGTCCAGTGGAGGAGGACGGTAGGTGTATATACCTTTCTTCGCGTTCAACTCCAACTCTGGTCTAATCTAGCGATTGCCTCTTCGCGTCCGTGTCCGCATTTGTTCAACGTGGCGATTGCCTCGTTTCTCTCCTTTCGTTCACGTCCAACTCACCTAACGTGGCGATTGCCTCGTTTGTCTCCTCGTTCGCGTCCAACGGTGATAGGGTATGGCGATTACCTCGTTTATCTACTCGTTCGCGTCCAATTGACCTAACATGACGATTGCCTTTTGTCCCTTCTCGTTCGTGTCCAACTCTGATTTGGTATGGCGATTGCCTCGTTTCTCTCTTCGCGTTCGCGTCTAACTCTGATCTAATATAGCGGTTGCCTCCTTGCTCTCTCATCCTCACATATTGTGTCCAGCTTACTTTGGCTGCCCTATGATCCAGACACTAGGGGGGTGGGCACAGCCAATCAGTGCCTCTCAGCTTCTCCCGGGTCAAGTGACTATGTTATCACAGCCTCATCTTGGTGCTGTTCCGAAGCGGACATTTACCTGGGTAAAGCATTGCCTTGTCTATGAACTACAGGTCACAACACGCCGGATAGCTTTGACGATGGTCTTTTGAAAGGCCAGATTGGTACCTGCGAATTTCAAGAGCTGGGACAACCACTCACTACCCCTCCAATGCTTTGGTTATCAATATTGGGGAGTGCACTTCACCCACCTCAGCAGGCTCACACCCGGGATCTCAGCTTGTGTACTCTCTACCCATCATCTTCGAAGTTCGCGAGTGGAATTTACCCACCCGAGAAGGTTCGCATCCGGGATCTCGATCTGCCTACCTTTTGCCTATTATCTTCAAGATTGGCGAGTGCACTACGAGTGCACTTTTCCCAGCTAAGAAGGCTCACATCCGGGATCTCAGCTTGCCTACCCTTTACTCATCATCATCGAAGTTCGCGAGCGTACTTCACCCAGCTAAAAAGGTTCACATCCGGGATCTCAATCTGCCTACACTCTACCCATAAATCTCGAAATTCGCCAGTTCACTTCACCCACCTGAGAAAGTCCACATCCGGGATCTCAATTCGCCTACTCTCAACCCACTATCTTCGCAGCAGCTCGAATCCAAACAACAATGCTTTCTTTGAAGCATATGCTTATTGCCAGTCATCTTTCATCCTTTTGAGATCCTGAAAAAAGCATCATGGAGGAGCCAGCTCCCCCGTACGAAGAGGCGATTCGTCGGAAGGACTGGGTCGAGATCGTCGCCCCATACGTCGACGTTCGCGATTACACCAGTCTCTGCCGTGTGTCGCAGAAATTCTATTCAGTTTTCGCGATACGATTATGGAAAGACCCTCTCAATATGTTGCGCGAGTTACGCAACATGACAACTGATGGTAAGTCCTAAACGTCCGCGTTGTGCAGTTCTCTGTGTCTAACAACGGCTGACCGGTCTTATCTAGAAGCCCAGCCTTCCTCCTACTTCGTCGATCACATGAAGACAGGAGTCAGAAGGTCCACCGCGTCCATGGTGGCCGTGATGGATTTCCGTGTGCTGACTATGCAGCTGGATGGCCTCGCGCTCAACAAGTTGAATAGCGCAACACTCGCAGACACCCCAGCTCTTTTTCCCAACCTACGTTGCCTCCTGCTAAACAATCGTTCGGGACTAGATCCCTCTCTGCTTGCCAGAAACCTGGTCCTGTCACGGAATCCACACTGCTCCCTCGACAATCTCAACCTCCTCAGTCTTGCAAACTGCGGACTGCCACTACCAGCGAGATTTTCCGTCGACAAGTGGCTGATAGGGTTGGTGTACCTTGACTTATCCAACACCCCCGGGTCTTTGCAGAGCCAGATCGATCAGGAATCTCTCAAGACATACAACCTGCCGCATCTACGGGTTCTGAAAATCACGAGCAAGAATCTGGACTCTGCCATGGCGGGCACGATTATACGCGAGTTCGGCACCCGGCTTTGGAGTCTCGACGTGTCGAGTAATAATCTGGATGACCTTTTCATGAACGACCTGACAGAATTCAGCCTCCCTACCCGATCCAGTCTAACGCTACAGACACCTCGTCACTTTGACGTTGAAGGGAAGATCAGGCCATTGGTCGATGATCGTGGCTATCCCGTCAGCGACTATTACTTCATCGACGAGTCTACGTGGAGTGCGACTTTTACCTGTCCCGATCGTTATCTTGCCGATACCCCAGTCTACAGTGCCCAATATGCTGACGGCGCCGACAACGTGGGAACTTCCAGGCTGCGTACCCGGTTTAACGGACGAGGACGCCCTCGAGGAGACTCTGCCGCAGAGATAACACGAGTGCTGGCAGGTGGTGCTGGCGAGCCCATACCAGATCCACCATATCTGCGCTATTCACCACACTGGCCACCTCGCGCGGTCGGCGCCACCCATCTGCATCTCAACGACCTCAAGATCAGCGCGCCCGCTCTCGAGCGGCTTCTACGTCTCTCCCCCGGCTTCATCGAACATTTCGAGTGTGACGGCCCGGTATGCTTGACCAGTGAGCCCTTGGAACTGGGGCGCAAGGCCCCATGGCTGTCCAAGTCGGCTTTTCTGCGCGGAGTCCCAGGCCTAGCATACCTGTTCCGCCCCGTCATCTCGTCCAACCTGCGTGTGCTCAAGATCCACCACTCGCTCGTCACCAACGTCCCGACCGTCGTCTCCCACGACGGGGATGTCCTGGCCAAGTCCTGGCTGGCGGAGACGGTCCTGCGGGAGGGGGTAGACCTCGCCTACCCGCAGGCCTACGTGCCGGACATGAACCCGCGCCTCTACTCGCTCACCCTCTGCATGATCCCGCGCCACTCCACCGGCGCCGTCACCGAGCGGCTGGTCGACTTCCTGAAGCTCGCCGCCAAGCAGGAGCAGACGATCGAGAAGGTCAGGGCGGCGATGCCCCCGCGCGGCCCGCCTGTCCTCGAGGGCCTCCGGCACATCCGCCTGGAGTTCGAGCCCGACACTGACGATGAGCTCGTCAGCCTCGAGGGCGACAACGACGGCCTGGACGCAGGTGCACTCCTGGATCGGGGATCAGAAGGCTTCTCCTTCTTCAGCGAGAGCGCCTGGGACGCGTCGTCATCCTCCGCAAACAGCAAGACGACCAAGCAGCATCAGCCTCCCGCAGGCCCCGACCAGCCGGAGCCCGCCGCGCCCGGAGCCGCAGCGGCCCACGCACCAGCGCCCTCGACGCCGGAGGACCTCCGCTCCCGCTACCCCTTCAACCGCGCAGAGGGCGAGCACGTCAAGAGCAGCCACAAGATCATCGACGCCCACGGCCAGGAGCACACCCTCACCGTCCCCGTGTGGATCGGCCCCGGCGCCGCCGGCCCGGCCAGCGCGCCCGCCGTGAACGAGTACATGCGCAACCTGGGCCGCGACCCGGCCGCCAGCAGCGCCTCGGGCGTCGTCGCCGCGACACCGTGCCACGTCGCCGCTGGCGTGCCGGCCGGCGAGCTCATCTTCCGCAGGGCCTGGGATATGATGTTGCTGTCGCCCGCGACGACGACGACGACCGCCACCGCCGCCCTTGGAGGTGGAGGAGGAGGAGTGGTGGAGGAGGGGGAGAAGACCGACACCAGCCCGCCGGGCAGGGCGGCCCTGAGGTCGGGGATGATGAGAGACGTGCTGGTGGAGATCAAGGCTTTCCGGCGACGGGCTGCTGAGGCGTATGGCCGGATGGAGGCCGAGCGGCGGGAGCGGGGAGGTGCCTGGGTCGGGGGAGAGCATGAGCATGAGCACTGGAGGGGAGAGCTGACGGTCGAGGTGCCGCAGGGCCGGGCCCAGTCTTCCGAGTACTGGCGATGAGAGATGTTCTCGTCTTGGCTCGGTCTATGGTGTTTTTCTGTCGAATAGGTATCGAAATGACTGATATTGGTAGTCTAGGTAATAATCTCTGCCTGCCTGTCTGCCTACCTCCCTGCCTCCCTGTCTCCTGTCTTCCTGTCTTCTGTCTCCTGTCTCCTGTCTGCCGAACCGTCTAACCGCCTAACCGCCTATGTTCGAATATGCCCATATACTACTGTAGTCACCGCTTTCGCAGTATCATATATCTCTTTCCCATACAGCACATTGCGGTGCGCGCCCGCTAGCTCCATTCGTATCATGTGGATACAGCTGAATTGCCATCGCCCCTGGTGTCTTGTCACTTTTGGCGGAGAAGAAGCGAGGACGTCATGAGGTGGTACCACGGGGTGGTCCTCGCAAAAGGGGGGCGGATGGAGGGATCGTTTTAAAAGGCGATCAGCGCCGGCGCCGGGCTTTTGAAGGGGGGCGGATCAGTGATCAACATGCACAGTACCACGTGAGTAGATATTAGCTGGGGAAAACAGCGCACGAGCTTTAGAGCAAAAAGTATAAGTCTGTGTGTGTGTGTGTGTGTGTGTGTGAAAAAACGTCATTTCATTCGGGCATAACTCATCGCGGATCCAATCTCAAATCGGATCCGTCGACTTCGTTCCCGTCCCTTGATGCCATATGCTTTTTGTACTTGATGTGTACCTAAGTGATGAAGAGACGCGACCATGCCAAGCTCAAAGTCCGTCTGATGTGTGCGAATCGCATCCAAAATCTTCCCCGTTGAATTCGTTTGAACTGATTTCAAACCTTGGTATCAAAAATCTCAAATTATGTACAAGAAATGGAGAATAATTTCTTCCATCCTTTCTGCCATGACCTAGGTCTCCGTTATTTTAAACATGATCGCTCATGCAAATTGGGGTCCGAGGAGCACATGAAACGCCCAAAACCCTCCCACAAAACGCCGTTGAGATGTTGTTCGAGTTATCAGGCACTCAAGAGCCGTAGGCAAAGGTGTTGCCATAGCTGCTGGCAGAGGTGCCATCAACCAGGTAGCCGTCAGCGACGTAGAAGTAGGCGTAACGCTCGACGAAGCTGTAGTTCGAGTCGTTGTCAAGCGCGTCCTGGATCTCCCCCAAGAAGGACGAGATGGTGGAGTCGTCGGCTCCAGTAGGGGCGAACTCGGTGATCCAGACAGGCTTGTTGCCGCAGGCCTCATATACATCAGAGACGAACTCGAGGAAGACGCTGCTGTCAGCAGGACTGTACCAGTGTGCGGCACAGAAGCTGTACTGGCACTGGTTGTTGCAAGCACTGACCCACTCCTTCAGCCAGCTCACACCCTCACCATCGGTACCGGAGTTGGTAATGGCAGGCGAACCGAGGCTGACTGAGCCGGCGTAGGGGGTCATGTACTGAATGAAGGCAGAAGCTGCAGTGGCGGCGTCCATGTTGGCCTGGTCGACGTTGTCGGGCTCGTTGAACGAGAGGAAGTTCTTGGCACCAGCGCTGATGGCCGCCTCGGCATTCTCCGTCCAGGTGCTGATGAAGTCAGACCTTGTGCTCCACAGCATCGGAACGTACTCAAGGGAGCTGTCGATGTCTGACAGGCCATCCTCGACCTGACCCCAGTTGTAAGCCCAGCCAATCTTGCTGCCGGATCCGATCAGGGGGGAGATGAGGCTGGCTGTGTTGTAAGCAGCACCTCGCTTGTTGCTGGTGGACTCAACAACAGCGACAGCGGGCTTCACGAAAGACGAGGAAGCCGAAGATGATGCCGCCGCGGAGGACACAGAGGCGGCGCTGGTTGCGGCGCTGGTGCTAGTGACCAAGGTGGTAGGAGCCACAGACGGGGTGGCCAGGGTGGAGGATGATGCCGAGCTGCTGGCAACGACATCGGCTACAGCGGCTACAGAGGATGCCGCTGCGGTGGAAGCGACGACGGAGGTCAACGTGATCGAGGTCGTGGTGGTTGGGACGCTGGAGGTGTAAGGAGCAGCAGGTGCGGATGCAACAGATGAGACAACCGAGGAGCTGGTGGTGGAAACAGCAGCTTCAACAACGGGTGCCACGGTAGCAGACTCCTGGTTAGGGTCGACAGTGACGGTAACCCAAGTAGTGTCGGTGACAGTCTCGGTAGCCTCGTAGACGATAGCTCTCTTGTCCTCGTGGTGGTGACGCTGAGCGTGACGGTGGTTCAGGGCGTGGGCACCATTGCTGGTCAGGGCACCAGTGGCCAGGACAGCCAGGAAGGCCTTGGAAAACATCTTGTGGTTTTGTTTTGTTGGGTAGAACACCAAATGGTTGCTGTTATTGCCGAAGCAAAGGAAGGCCGAGGCAGAGAATCTTTTTAAAGATCGAGGACGTTGATCAAGTCCGAAACTTTGTCGGGATGAGCTGCTTGGAAACGCTTTGTTCACCACGTCGATTCTTGCGTTGGCCGAAGGTGCGGGCAGAGAAAGGAGGGACTCGTGCCGACAGACGGTCAAAGGGAAGGTGAGGATGTGGATATTCTTAGATACCACACGGGAAATGCTAAAATAATGAAGGTATGGTTGGTGCCGTGGAGTTTCTTCAGCAGTCGCACGAACGATGGTGAGATTGGAGTTGAAGCTGGTCTGTCAAAGACGCAAAAAGAATGCTTGCGCTTGGTGAGGTCGTCGTGAACGGAGACGGCGTCGGGGGGGGGGAAGGAGAATCGAGGCTGGCGACCCTTTTTGTTTGAAAATCGGACAAGGAAGGTAGTAGTCACTGGCGCTATGACTAGAAGAAAAAAAGAGGGAACAGATAAACGACCGACCAGGGTAGTTGGGCGTGTGCGTGGACGTGTAGGGGTGAGGTGGATTCAGAGGAGAGAGAGACGGAAGATACGGGGTGGATGTTGCGTGGTCAGGAGGGGCCGGTCATTTAAAATAGAGGGACTGGGGCAACACCAGAGCAACCTGGACACCGAGGCACCGGGGCTACTGGCGATGCGCTGCCATGTTTGGACTGTTTGGGCGCGAAGGGGAGATGCGATCCCCATGGCGGTTTCCCGCCAGGTACCAGCGTAGTGTACATCGTACTATAGCCAGCTACAGTATTTACCCATGTTGGTATGGGTAGCCAGGGGTAGAAATGGGCCTGGATGGACAGGGACCAGGGGTCCAGTGGGTCAGGAACCTACCCGTGGACTGTTTAGTGCTAAGAATGGCCCGAGCTTCGAGAACAAAACGAACAGCTGAGACAGGCCAGGCGCTAGCAGTGACGGCTCACACGGAGCTGCAGAGTTAAGGCACCCGACAGCTAGCAGCGGTCACATAGCTATATCCACTAACAGAGGAGGGATTGATACCAGGTAACCCTCTAGCGGCCACCCAAGTTCATACCGCCGTCGAACCCGGCGTTGTGGCGCCCCCTGGACATGCAGTCTCCATCACCAACCAATCAGTGGGCGAAAGCCGAGGACAGATCCTATATCTGCAACGAGGGCGCGCCACGGCAGCACGGGTCACGGCACGCAGGCACGGGTACACAGGCACGGCACAACGGCATTACAATACACCGTAATATACAGAGTCGATACACCGTAATATAACAGTCCCGACAAGATTGTTTTTCTGGCAATGTAGGCTTGATGATGAAGCAGCGTGACGTTGGCCGCGATAATGGTGCGCCTCAAACTACAATGCCCACGGTTGTGTGGTATGCACTGTGGTTTAGTATTTTATGCTATGGTATGTTATGGTGTGGTTTGGTGTGGAATCTGGCCGAGCTGCCTGGGCGCCGCTGTGTCTCTATGCCTGGATTGCCTGTTCCTGTTGCTTCATCAAGCGCGCCAAGGTGGTTTTGACATGATACAATCAATTGAATATCGCTTATAAATCCCAGGCAAAACATCGGCAGACACTGATCGAGCAGATAAGATGGAAAAAATAGTGAAAGAAGAAAAAAACTTTACAATAAGCACCGGGATGGTTAAGACGATCTGTAGAGTTGAATCCCAGGCCATCCCATTGCAAGATGCGGGCAGACAGGGCGAAATGCTACACATGCAGGGTAATGGTGTGGTGTCGATGAGCTAGTCACCTAGCGAATGCAGGAACAACCAGGCACAAAACGTTTGTGGCCAATGGGGCCTTCACCGAGGTTCTGCAGGGTGGAAGGCTGAATCGTCGATCACCTTCCCCTGTTTCCGCCCACCCACCTGCCCACCAAAACCTACCATCTCAATCAATTCTGCTCAATTAACAACGCGTTCGAAAGAAACCCCAAGGGTGCCCAGGTGGTTACTATGGAAGGAAAAAAAACCACATCAAAAAAGACAGGGATAATGTTTCTTCGCCCATGTTGGATGCTTACGTCCGCAGGCAACGTCAACCATCCACATTCCAGAAATTGATGTGGCCTCCCCAGCGGTGGCCGGAATATGTACAATCCATCGAGCTGGCAACGTTACCTGTAGCTGTTCGCATGGCAGCCGGAACCTACTACTTCCCTTCCCGCGAACCGCAGTCCGCAGTCCGCAGTCCGCAGCCTGTTGTTCATCCTTTGTCTCACCAGCTGCCGTGTCTCATTGTACTTCTAGTCAATCGGCAGCCATTACAGCGCCGTTCAGAGACGGCGTGCCTGCCGTCCCGGGCCGGGAAGACCTTGGTACTCCCACGTGAAGCTCCCCTGCTGCTTCCCCGTCTAGTCTGCTAGTGTACAAGAGCACACAGTAATTGCCGCCGTCACAACGCCAACACTTGAGGACCCACGACACTCGACCCACTTGCTCCTGCAGCCAATTCTACTGGGCAGTTCTTCGATGTTCGGTCTACGCCGTTCGATGTTTTGTTGCTAATGAAGCCACAAAATCGAAATCCTTTCCCACTGGCAGGCCGCCCCGTTCGAGTCACAACATCGATCAGAGCCTCAGATACCGCCAGACCTCCAAGCTTCCAGATTACCAGATCAATATACAGACCGATCAGGATGGTATAGTTCGCAGCTGGCCAGACCTGTCAGACTGCCGGACTCGTTGTCGCAAGATCTAAATCATACGGTACGCTACGGATCTCTACATAGAGTACGATTGGATGGGGTCGCCACTGCAATGTGCCTTGCAGCGTCTGGAGCGTCTGGCCAGATCTCCGCAGGGAGGCGCTTGCACACGAAACCTAAGCGAGATTATTCCTGCGCCTTTTGTCCGTTCGCACAGGGTTTTGGCATTTCTTTTTCCTCCCCCGACGGCCTTCAGTCCCCCTTGTCGGCCGGAACATCGAACCCCCTGGCAGCGTTTCCAAGGTTCAGCTACTGTGATGAACCATGGGACACGGCTGTTGATTCCCATCTCACTGCGCCAAGAGGAAGAAGAGTTAGAGGCGAACAGAAAGAGAAAAACCCTTCTTTTTAGCAAACTCTGGGCTCGTGGACCGGACATTCCGCTGGGATGTTTTTGTTTCTAACGGATCTTTAGTATCGTGGCTGATCTACATACTCCGTGCATACCATGTGCTACGCTTACTCTCAACCTTCTGATAATTGAGTGGACGACGATGCAACCGAGACAAACTCAAGAGGTTATTTTGAGGGCCTCCAGCTGAATCGGGTAACTGATGGATTGGGACCGGGACGAAGCCTCGAGCTTCCCCAGAAGCTTATTCTGACCCCCGGGCATCGTCTGCTCGTGCGATGTCTCCGCTGGCGGGCAGTCCGTTCGAGATCTGCAGAGGCGCAATTGGGATGGACAGCAAACCTCGTCATGCCCACCAAGGTCTGGTTGTTGGTCCTCCCTCTATTACGAGCCACATACGCGCTAGACACGATACGCACGGGTTCACACAGGATTGCATCTTCTTTTGCACCAATTCTGTTCCCGATACACTGTGCTTCGGTGGTCTTGATGGTCGTGCCATCAAAATCCGCCAATGTCGTCCTCCTGATTCGAAACGAGCTTGGCAACATGCTCCATCAAGCCGGCATTCAATTGCAACGCCACTATGGGAACTGGCTGGCTGCACGCTGGCATACGCCGCTCGGGAAGCAGCCTCCCGAGCTTTCCAGATCAATTCCCACCTGTCAATGACATGTGTTCTAGTGTCATCGTGTCGTACGAAGACGTACGTGGCCGCGGTATTGCTTCTAGTGTTCTCTGGTCCCGACAGTGGCGTTTCTCCTGTGGCTGTCGATCTGGAATAACTGCTTCCAGGTATCGCCTTGCATCCTTTGCATGACAATGAGCCACTCCCACCCCTCTTTTCCTGTCACTCGGCCCGTTGCTTTAGGACATGCAGGTAGACTAGCAGTTTCCACTGAATATTCATGCTATGTCAAGTAGAGTATTGTCCACGGATTACGAGGATCACCCTGGCCTCAACCAGGTGTGCAGAGTCATTGTGACCTGGCGTTGTGCTCTTGTGGATGGGCAGGGACAGTCTGGCTTCGCAACAGACACGGACGGCTTCAGACTCGAAGTCGGGACAAATGAGTCGCGATATACGAGGTGGAGAGTGGGGGGATGGAGCCCTTCTGAGTGCGGTTGCATTTCCGCAGCGCCCTCTGAGCCCCGACTTCTTGTGCTCCATTTCTACTGACGCACATGGCGATTCATACAAGGACGAGAGTCACCGCCTCAGCTGTCAAGGAAAGCCCCGAAGCCTCCTGACTTAGATGACGACGGGCCCACGCAACGACGACTGCTGGCTGTCACGGCTAGACTTTCCATTACGGATCCCCAGCTTTGTCCGATGGGGGCTCTTCCAGCGAATACACCTGCCAGCACTGGATGAGATGTGCCCATTGTTTCAGGGGCGAGGTGATGCTGGACTACTACCCGGCTCTTTTTGTGTAGAAAGCTGTATATCCCCGCGGCCGTATGATCTTTGTTGACGTGCGACTGCAGATCCAATTTGAAGCCCTCGCCCAGAGGCGATACGCTGTCGGTACGCATGAGAGGAATAATGGCTTTCTTTATCATTTACCGAGCGTTCAATGTGCGGCTTATACTCAATGCCAAAAGCCTCCTCCACCGCCCCTTTTCTAATCGGAAGAAGCTCTTTGTGCCTCACGCAACAAGCGGAAAAGTATATCCGCTCTCACACGCGATATGTTGCAAAGAAGTTGGGATGACTTAATTTCGGGTCATAAGCCAACATTGCCCGGTCCACAAGACGTGCTGGAGAGGCAGGTACAGGCATGCATGGCCAGGAGCAAGACCTTAGACTCTGGCCGCAACTCGCTGATTATCTGTCTGGCTTCGGGCATTAGTCTTCCAACCATGTTACTTCCCAGCCTGCCTCGTCAAGGTTTGTCTCATCTCATGGTGTAGTTGGATGAGTAGTTAGTGTTCTAGCCCTGTTTCCAGGTCTTGGGCACGGGGGTAAAAGTGTTGTCTTCGTCTCAGTATCTCGGCTTCTGGACGGTGCCAGTTCAGAAAATGAATTCAGGAGCTCCTGCGGCGCCCTGAAGTCTGCCCGCAGACGATGAGGAGCATCAGCATGTGGTATTTTTCTGCGCAAAGTGCCGGAAAGGTCGAAGCCAACAACCAAGTAGGCGTACACAGCAGTATATGACATTCATAAGTCGCCTGCAGCCGTTGCAGTCTCACAAGAACCTGGGGCGAGTTGGCGGGTTGAGTGAACCGGACCGGCGCAGATAATCAACTTGGTCCGGAAGTGGACGTCTTGACCATACCCAGCCGGATCCTCTTCCATCCCCGTCGCATTAGTCTTGGGATGTGGTCATATCCCCAGTAGACTCCGAGTGAGTCTATATCGTTGTTGTATCCTGTTTAGAATTGCTTCACCATTGTGATCAAGTCCGGTAAATCGTGAGATTGAGAGCATCCAGAGTTCGCCCGGGTTTAAGACTTAAGTAAGCCGAAGGATCAGTGACGAACCACTTCCAACCGTGGCTGTGTCAGAAAGGAGATGCCATTCGTCGCTAATAAACCTACCTAAGTACATTTGCTGTCGCGCAATTGGAATACTATTTATCTGATTGTTTCACTGCTAATGTTAATCTCCAACATGTACTCGGCATTGCGCGATGCGAATACTCAGGGCCAGTTGGACCACTCCACTCATTCGCCGCGTCAAGGAGCAGGCCAGTATGACTTCGAATCAACCCCCGAGGATACGATCTCCAATGGCTCGACCGGTGAGAGCTCAGAACATCAATCCACCGTAATGCTGTCAAACTCCATACCGCAGGCTATAGCTCCTCGCGGTGCTCTGCCCGTCAGGTCTGATCGCGCCGTGCGCAAATCGAAGGCTGAGAGAAGAGGTCATACAAAGAGTCGGAACGGATGTTTCAACTGCAAGACCAGAAGGATCAAGGTAGCTGGAGTACCATATCGGTTGAGCCGAGGACGAAGCTGATGTGATGCAATAAGTGTCAAGAAAAGCGACCTGCCTGTGATCACTGTGTGAAGGCGGCGTTGAAGTGCGAGTATCCGGCAATACCAAAGATAACTCACCAGGTCGGTCATAGTTTTCCAGGTATCATGAAGACAGAGAAGGAGGTCACTGACGAGAAGCGGCCGCAACTACTTAGCCAGCACACCAGATACCACTGTTCAGCATGCAAGACATGCGCTTCTTCCAGCATTTCCTGCTGCACTCCTTTCCTCATCACCCCCTAGGCAACGACGTAATCTGGACCAACGAAGTCCCTTATCTATCATATAACGTGCGTCCCCCCCCCCACCCCGGCCTACTCCCTCCCACCGTTCTCAGCCCCATTAACTCAGCCATCCCCCCGCGCAGCACAAGTACCTCATGCACAGCATCCTGGGCCTCGCCGCCTCCGAGCTCATCGCCACCGACGACTCCCTGGCGGAGGCCGCCATACGCCACCGGCTCGAGGCCATCAAGGCCATCAAGCGCAGGCTTCTGGCATGCCCAAACACCACCACCACCACCACCACCACCACCCCTACCATCGACTACGCCGAGGGCAACGCCCTCATAGCGGCGTGCTTCGCGCTGACCTTCCAGAGCGTGTTCCTCGAGGACGGCATGGCGGAGCACATGGCCTTCATCCGCGGCATCGTCGCCGTCGCGTCCCGCATGGCCGAGGCCGGCGTGGGCTTCATGTTCAGCAACCTCCGGGGCCGGGACCAGGAGGCGCTCCTCCGGCCGCACGTGGAGAGGGTCGTGCTGCCCCGGTCGATGGCCGAGTGGAGGGGCGGGGCCGGCGCCGCGCTGGAGGGGCTGAGGCCGCTGTGCGCCGGGGACGGGCTGAAGGTGAGGTACCTCGGGCTGACTGTGGAGATCGCGAGGGGGCTGTGCGAGTCGTCGCCTTATAGAGGTCCGTCAAGCCTGGTTTTCTTTTTTGTTTATCTTTTCTCTTCGAAAAGGTGTTCGGTCTTGTCTCATTCGAAGTAGCTTCTGACCCGTATTGTCCGCAGCTTGGAAGGCCGTATCGGACCACTATGCGTGGTGGATGATGCTCCCCCAGTCGGAGTTCGCCAGGATTATCGATCCTGGCGATCAAGTGTTCATGCTGCTTGCTTCACACTGTATGTCTGGCCACCTCCTTCATCCTTGATGCACACTCAACAGACACCCTTCCCTCCTCTCTCCTAACATCTCTACATCCCC
>LKEB01000003.1:488211-499395 GCA_003795295.1 Cytospora leucostoma | reverse complement strand
GCACCGCATCCACAGACCGGGCGTTGACGAGGTCCCCGTTCTACCCAGGGATCGCACTGAAGCAGATCATGTCCGTGATCACGGAGGTAGAGAAGAACATATCGCCGCAGAAGGAGATAGAGACCTATACGAACCGAGGCATGGGGACGTGGCTGAGGTGGCTGAACGGGCAGGTCAGGGCCGAGTTCGCCCCGTATAACCGGTGGCCGGTGTGGGTGCAGGCCCAGCTGGAGCGGGATCCGGACTTCTTTGGGTCGGCGGAGAGGGGCGGGAAGCAGATTGAGCCCTCGTTGGCAGGGTACGCGAAGCCGGTCAGGTAGATTACAGATGAGAAGTGACGTCGTGGTCTATTTGCGTCCTCATCAAGCTCGAGCCCTGAAGCAGACTGTTTGTTGGTGGAACGCACATCCGCATGGGCCATACACGTGTAGCTACAGCAGGTGAGAATGATCGGACAGACTAGCATGTCTCTCACAAGATACTCAAGGCAGGGATCTCGTCTTCAACGGGCATGGTGGCCACTCGGATATTTCTGTGCCTGGTGCTGCTAGAAAGATGTCTAGTGGAGAAGGACAGGCGACTTAGGTGGATATGAGCCGTGTTGCAATCAAGATAACTCTTTCAAGCAAGGTAGACACCACAGAACGTAGGACCTGAAGGAGCAGTATAATCAAACTCATTGCGCAGCTCCTCGCCATATTCATGTTGTGTGACATCGTGAACCGATCTGAAAACGCCGGACCTCGTTCTGGCAGCCCAATACTAAATTAAATGCAACCTCAAAACATTCGCCGCTGTCGCAACCGCGAGGTTCTGCAAAGCATGCATATCGACATTTATTAGACCTATATGTCCCACTTCTTCGCAACACGCCAAACTGTAAGAACGCATCGACATATGGCCTAATTAGCTCTCCGGCAGCTCTCATATGGCAGATCGTGATGGCAGTGAGGTGGCCGCTTCACAGGTCGTATCGCGTCGCATCGCATCGACCCGAGTTTCAAGTCGTACAGTGCCTTAATATGACTCCCAGGGGATGTAATTTTAATCAATATGGAACACCGATTACTTGCCTTGCCCCCATGTCTCAGCGTCTTACACGCCTTAATTGGATGCCCCTGCATTAGCAGGCGTGGGAGGGAGGGTACCTGGTGTAGGTAGGACTAAGCGACGCGCTAAACGGATCGGCAGCAGGGTACAAAATTAAGCTTATGTATCGAGCCACGGGGCTAACCTCGGAAGTGCTGGGTTTACAGTAGGTACAACACAATGCTTTTCTTTGCCACAATAGGGAACTCATCCTAGCCGGCGGGCCAGGCTCGCCATTCTATAGAAGGGCACGCAGGCATGTACTCCGTATCCTGTAGCGAGAGATCATTAGAGAGAGACGAGAGCGTGGACTGGGCGCGACAAGTTGGGAAGTACCATTCAGGTATGGTATTATTCTGAAAGGAGTACGGTATCAAGGAGTTCCGCGGCTTAGGTACATAGCCTGGTGAATAATCAAGGAAACACAGAGAGGGCAATGACACGGTGGTGGCCAAGAGAAAATCAAGCCTAGGTACTTTACCTAGCTCAGCAGCTGACACGGAAAATTTGAAGTCTCACCTCCCAGCTCACGGCCAGTATCGCCACCAGAGGACGGCCAAGCTCGCCGGCCGGGCGCGACAGCTTCATCACCAATAGCTTTCACTGGGTGACTGGTCAACCAAAGGTCCCAACATCCTGTACAGCCTTCGTCTTGAGGCAAATCCTAGTCATGCTTCATAGGTCCACGGGCCCCTGCCATACGCTAATATCTGTACGTAGCGTGAAGCCCCGGTGGCAGCCGCAGGATATCACTGGTCAGAACACTTGAAGAGATGTCAACACATGAGTTCTGGAGTACTGGATTGGGTTGTTACTAGGCGATGAGATCAAATTGATACTCACGATGCGCCATTTGGAGAGACTTCAGCAGTGCAAATAGTCGGCCAAGCCATAATTGCCAGTCTACTTTGACTATCTTTCTGTCTATCATAATGAATACTTGCTCCGAGCAAGTCTAAACATTCTTCACCCCCCGAAACACCTTGAGGTACCGCGCATCTAATCATCAAGAACCATCACTTCTTAACGCAACACCAACCAGGAACGATCCATAGGCACGAGACAGACTTCTCTCGTGAGCAGTGAAACCAATATCTTCTTTTTTTCGCACCGGGACAATTGACGCCTTGGGCCTTCGCCTGACCCCGCATGGATCCCAGTGATCCTTCCAGAACGCCCAACCCAAAACAACCATTATCATACACATACTGCATCAACATCCAGCCGAAATCGCCACGCCGAGATCGAATACATCTCAGCTGTATCGATCGGTCGCTTTCTGTGGTTTGTAGTCCGGCAGCTCGTTAAACCAGCCCGCGGGCTCGTCGTACTTGTACGCGTGGAACTCGTACCCATAGGGCTTCGGCTCGATGCAGTAAAGCATTCCCAAGGGAACATCGAGCTCGGCAATATCGCCGCGGGAGAGATCCATGAAGTAGGCCATCAGCACTCGACATACTGATCGATGGCTAATCACCAGAACGTGGTCCGTAACCCGCTCCATCTCCCGCACCATGTCGCGCAGCCGGCTGATAACAGCCAGATAGCCCTCTCCGCCGACGCCTGGATAGATATAGTTGAGCTTATCGGCGGTGCGCTTCTGGTATTCCTCTGGGTACTTGGCGGCAATCTCGTCGTATGTCATGCCCTCGAAAGTGCCTGCATTCAGTTCGTTCAGCATTTCCCAGTTCTTGACGTCGTAATCGTCATCGTTGTCGAAAAACTCCGCCGTCTCAATAGTTCGGTGCAGCATGGACGTCCAAACACAAAAGTTCTTCTCGTCGAGTTCCTGATAAATCTCAGGATATGGCGGGGTGTTATCGCCGGCCTTTGGTGGGAACGAGGACTGCGCTACCCTGTCTTTCTGCTCGATGAGCCATTCCTCACGCTTGGTGGTGAGGAACTGGTAGAGTGCCGCAGCATAACAGTGACCACGCTCGGTAAGGTGGGAATTACCGCCAATCTTGTGGAGCTTGTTGTCCTCGCTCTGCCCGTGTCGAGTGATCCAGATTTGTCGAGGGGCCAAATTGAAAGTTGTCAGATACGACGCGATGGACCCGCTCAAGAAACCCTTCAACCTATGGTGGATCACTTTCCGTCCTACATCGATCATCTGGATGTACTGCAAATCTTGCTCTTCCTCGTGTTGACCGAGTGGAACATATGCGCTCTCGTACGCCTTGACCCTGGCTTTGAAATCCTGCAACGACTTCACTGGATCCTTATTTTTGTAGTCAGGACCGGACAGCTTGAGGCGCATGTTGGCCTCGAGAAGCTATGGAAAGCATCAGTAACTATCTCTTTGGTTAGTGTACCGATGAGGAGCGCTCACAGTTTTGTCATGGCAGATGCTCTCCATAAAAAGAATGCCCAGCTTCGGTTCCCTCTCGCGAATCTTCCGGACCAGAAGATCTCGCCTCTTGATTGTACTGTTGGTTGCATCCAAGATGCCGACCGCACCTTGACTATTGATGAGGTAGTCAAGGACTTCATCCAAGGTATCCAAGGCCACCTTCTCGCGGAGTTGGGCTGCTGTGGCGTTTGTTGGGTCGAAAAAGCTTGCAGACTGGTCAATCTTGTCGTTAACATCGTGGCCTCCCTCGGAGCTTCCGTTCTTGGGGTCGCTATTGTGAACTTGTACCGTTTTCTCGGGAACCGCGTTGCTGTTGCTGTTCAGGTCCAGTACAGTTGGTTCGTCTGAATCAGGCTGAGTAACGCCGTTCAGGAGGACTGTGGCAGCCTGCAGTCGACCATCGATGCCGTTCATGTCGCTCGCAACAGGAGGATGAGGCTTGTTTCCCTGACCAGCGGCTATACGCCTGCGGTTACCAACGTTGAATATTTTCGCATCGTGCTGTTGCCATGACAGGTAGCGCTGGATTTTGTTGGTGATGTACGACTTGCCTCGAGCTGGCAAACCGACCATGATTATCACAAGCTTTGCAGCAACATCTCTTTCGGCAATCTTTCCGTCCGGTGATACTCTCGATCTTGTCATCCCGGGGATACTCAAAGTCGTCGCATGAGGTCGCACTCGAGGTGTCTGGCACCCGGAGTTCTGGCGCACTGGTGGACTAGACAGGTCTCAGCCATTGTGGCGTTCAAAGGCGACGCAAACGTGGAATGGCATCGCACATGGATAAGGCAATGCAGGATATATACTTACAATCGTGGCGAACCGGGCGCGGTAGAGCTGGCGGAGCGCGCATAGGGTGAGTCAAAAGACTTCTCGCGGGGCTTGTCACGCAACGCCATGAGAGGGTCGTGAGTAGCAGTCATGTTTCTAACTGCATTTACCAGAGACGGAGGTGCAGAAGGGGGTGGGACGAGGGTCGAATCCCTCCACTTGGCAGTGTCGCTTCGCACATCCTCGGCGGACTGCTGTGGCGAGCTTTGCGACGAAGAAGGCTGTGAGTGATCTGCGGCGGCTTGGGTGCTCATGACCTGCTTCGCGAGGGGTGACGTCTCTTTAGGTTGTGTCCAATGGGGGTTCTCTTTGTGAGGGTTAGTGGTGATGCTCGTAATGAGAAGACGGCAACAGCGATTGTAAGTTTGGCGTTTTCTGGGACAGGTAGTGGTGTAAGAGAAGGAATAAGAAGGACTCGCTGGATATGACGGACCTGGGTGACTTTGAGCGGGTGATAAATTGGACCTTAATCCTCCGAAGATCGCAGTGGGTGCCATGTTTTTTGGGTCTTATGGGCACTGTCGCATTTACGTATGCGCTAGCCAATCATGAATGGACGGCGAACTATAGTACCTAGTACCCCTCGTGCCCCTCAGGCTTTCAGCGGCGTGGGCAGGGGCGGTGGACCGAGGGTCTGCAGTGGAGATGGGTCGGAGAAAGCTGGAGCAACGCAACGTTAGCAGCATTAGAGCCAAGACCAAGCGGAGACGGACCTGTGAGGCCTGCGCGCCTGCGTGCACATCAAGCAGGCAGGACTGCCAGGGTCCTTTTTTTTTTCGTTGTGACTGTCTCTCTCGATGACTCGTCGTTTCGGTCGTTTCGGTCGTTTCGGTCGTTCCACCCCTAAACCAGACTTACAAACTCCGTGACAACTCGTGAGCAGTGATATGCCTTCCCTAGGTAGGTAGTATATGAGTGCAACGCGTGGCCAATCCGATTCTAGATGATGCGAATGAAGCGGATAACGCGGCAGAAGCCCTGGCCGGATGTGGTCTTGACCTCAGGAGATGATAAGGTGACAAGACCAGAGTATCGTATAGCAGTGCAACGGAAGGGTCCTTCGAACTGCAGCTGCTTAGGCGTTGCGGATATAACATGGAGGTGTTGCGGTGGATTGCGGTGTAGGATGAAAGATGTTGATACACAACTTGGAAACTGCGAACTGTAATCAGTGAGCAAAGTTTGAGGCTGCCGCTTAGCAGGCAGGCTAGTAGTATGTACCATAATACTACCCCAGGTGTGTAACTGCAGTACTTACCCGGGTACCTACTGTAAGCTAGGTGCTGTACATGTACCGGTATGTAGGATTGCAGGATTCCACAGTACTTATCAACAATACTACTGTGATCGATTCTTGGGGTGCAGCCTCTGCAAGTGGACATAATCCGCACCAAATCGCAACCAATACCGAGATGAGAAGTTAATACTATATACAGTATCACATGTACCTATACCTCGAAACCTTCCAAGGTTCCAAGGTTTGTTGGGCCGCCAGAGAAGATCGTGGCTTCATTCCGAGGGTTCAACGCCGCTTGAACACTCGTCCAGAGTTAACACCTATCATGTACACTGTAGTGTCAACCTATCCACCGTCCGCTCGGATATCGGCGATGCCATCATCTACCAAAAGCAATGTATCTGTGCATGCCCAGGTGTCATCCAAGTAGTTTCCCCAGCCCTACCATATTAGGTACCTACCTACCTAGTAGGTAGATACAGCGTCACAGTAAGCAGTAAGCCCAGGCTGGCCAACTGGTGTCGCGTAGGTACTTCAAAGTTACATCACACACTCCACCTAGCTGCCAACTGCGTTGGCTCCAGTTTTGTTACTCCGCTGTCGTCAGAGCATATCCCCTGCCATTGTTATCGAAACTCTGCTGACCTCGTTCGATTCATCAATTGAATTGACGCAAATTTTTGTGGTTCAGCAACAATTGTAACATTGTAACTTTTCATCTGAATATGGGCCGTTGCACTGTGTACGCCCTCAGGCCCCGAGAGGATCGCACTCCGTTTGGTTTCGAGCGGATTCTACTTTCCCTTTTCGAGCAGGCCAAGCCGATTGAAAGCCTTCTGCACAAGGCAATAAATAGGGTTTGGTACTGAATTAACCGCGCAAAGACCCAGCAAGGTTGTGATATTTTTCACTGTTTGTTGGATCGGTGAACGAATATACAATTAATTTGAAGACAGCCAGGTAGTTTGCCAATCTCCCTAGGCGGGATACCTGCGTGTTTAACTACTGCGTTGAGGGAGACCTGAAGGATAGATGGCAGCCAGGGGTCGCCTAGGTTGATCGCGTACGTAGCTCCGGAAGGTGGTCCCTATGTGCTGCAGCACACGATGACCGCCCGATCGTGAATATTTCGATTAGAGGGATGTAGACCGAGAAATTGTCTTATATGCTCGATTGCCCAGCTAATATCTTGAGATGCGCAATTGGTTATTGCAAGCCAGACAGCAAAGCTCGGACAGCTCCAATATACGGCATAAGAAGAACATGCAGCGCCGTTCTCCCTGCAGCTCAGTGGCCACTCGATCCTGTTCAGCAACGGCAAGTCCCACAGCAAGGCGACGAAGTGCCTTTCGATGGCATTGTTTGTGTGGGCGAGTCCAACTGACGAATTCGGGTGCATCGAGGAGTGCTCCAAGCCAACTGGATCCCTCGGATTGCAGGTGCCTACTTGACATACTCTGGCTTGTTGTTTTGGTTCAAGACCACCTAGGCAGTTGATGTCAATTCGAGGCAAATTTAGAACAGGCTCTAGCTGGACCTTGACATTGACTGGGGGAGAGAGGTCGAGATTTCCAATTGCATCGAAGGCCACAGTCGCCTAGAGGAATTCTGGAAGCTACCTAGGTACCTACACAGTAGGTGTCATGAGCTACCTACCTAGGTAGGTAGGCAACTGCAGCATCTGGGGTTGAACCTCACTACGGTCATCAGTTTCAGGGTTCATCAGTGTCCAACTCTTTGAAGGTGGTGGCCATCAAGGTGCCTGGCCGTTGTGCTAGGGCCCCCTGTCCCCGCAGCAGCGGAATAACTACGATTGGACCGATAAGAGGAACTACCCCATGAAATGCAACCTGATTAGATCTGCCGCATGGCAACTGCCTCCAGGAAAAAGCAAATCCCATCCACCTCGTCAGCCAGCTCGACAATTTCATAGTCGCGACCGTCTTCCGTCCTTCACTTTTGCCCCGAAACATTTGTTGCCCTTCATCCACGACTGCCTGTCTCTACCAGCTTGAAGCTGACCCACTACACGCTATTCTCGCACACATCGACCTGACGACACATGCTCTTTCTCTTTTATCAGCCCGATCCACCAGGCCTTTAAACATCACGTCGAATTCCGAAATAAGCACTACATCGCGAAGCGAAATGCGCACCTGCCAAGATTAGGAGATCTCGACACAAGCATTCTTCGACGAGCTGGTCCTGGGCTTGATCGATATCTCCCTGATCGCCCATTTACGACCACCGTGAGAGGACCCGCCTGACACTTCTCTGAGCAACGTTCGGGTTTCCTGCAGCTTTCCTAAACCAATTGACGACCTCTGCTTCCTCGCTTGACCCTCATAATCATGGCTTGCGCGGAGCTGACTACGCCCGCACCCGCGCCCAAGATTACGGACGACATCATCGAGGCCCAGCAGCAGGTGGTTAAAGACATCTTGCCGGCGGAAGTCAAACCTGGTGTCCTGGTCCCTTTGAAGACCACTCTGGAGCTCCGTGATGACCACCGCTGCGTCAACGTGGCAGTCACTCGAGTCCCCGTGAAAACAGCCAATGCAGTAATCAAGTGAGATCCCATTCTGGTCAACCCGATGATTATAGGGTTTTCTTAGCCTGCTCTCAATACAGTTCAAGACTGAAGCTTTCATGGGCTAACCTTCTTTTCCCAGTCTTCTTCGCACTCTCCTGCCTGAGGAAATTGCTAAAGGCATGCCGCATTTGCGGAGATGTGCGAAGCCCGTGGATATTCCTGCCCACCTCAAGCTCCAATTCATGCACGATGATGCCAGCAGCCGACAGATACACACTGGAAAGTCGCAATGGATCTATATCATCGTGGGGCCCATATCCTCTCTATCTAGACAAGAGTTGGTCGACGGTCTTTCTTCCGTGGAGGGCATAGTTGACGACAACGGTGGGGCTCGTGGACCCTGGCTCTCCGTCATCCCCGTACCCTCGCTCCCGCCAACCTCACAAGTTCAGGCTGCCATGTGGTCTGAGCAATACTGGCCCTGTGTTTACAGAAAAAACAACCCACAAGGTCCCCACCCTAGCATGGTGACCCGATATACTGATGATATCAAACCGGACGCCTCTATCTGGATGGCTTTGGCCCACAAGGTTGCTGATCAAGGCAAGGAAGCTGGCTTTGGCGAACCAATGGGTGCTTGTATTGTTCACCGCAGCCCGGAAGGTTGCCGTATCGTGGCTCTAGCAACCGACGCTCGTTGGCACAAGCAAGAAATGTCCTGCAGCACAGGAAACCCAATGGCACATGCAGTAATGCGAGCCATCAGCATGGTTGCGCAGAAGCTCGTCCGGGCCGAGCAACGAGAAACTGGGGGCCCCGAGTCAATACTGGAATTCGAGGCATTCCAGGACAAGCCCCTGCTAGATGACGAGCAGAAAGTTTTCGATGAGGATCACCCAACGCCTGATGGATACCTTTGCCACGACCTGGAGCTGTATGTTACCCACGAGCCCTGTGTGATGTGCTCCATGGCTATCCTCCACTCTCGGATGGGCAAGGTTGTGTTCTGCGAGCGAATGACTTTGACTGGCGGCATGGCGGCCGAAATTCGTGGCCACAATCAGCCTCACCTGGCAGAATTCGGCGGCGGTCATGGCCTTGGACTCTTCTGGCGCCGCGAGTTGAATTGGAGCCTAGTCGCTTGGGAGTGGGAGGGCAGCAAGTGCATACACCAGCATGCGGTCCACCCGAAAGTCCACGCTTGATGAAGACGACAGCAAAGGCACAACGGTACGCTTCTCCGATTTCTGATGCGTGGCCAGCCAGGGTCAGGCATTGCTGACGATCTTAACACTTGACAGATCAAAATGGAAAACGGAAGGAGCGACAACCCTCGGACCAGTCTACGTTAGGATGTTCGAGCATCCTCGGCCCGGAAGCAGGCGACGAAAAAGACCATATATACCAATTGGTAGGCGGATTCATTGCTGTCCGTCTTCCAGCACTGACAGAAGTATGAGCGCAAGGTGTCAGGGGCCCTGTATAGATGTCTCCGCTCGACGACAGCAGCCTCTCTGCGGGTACTGATGTCTCGGGAACACCGAGCAGGGCCACCTTTCGACTCACAAAAAGAGGACATCTTGTCTAGTAAGACCACAGGTGCGAGAGTTACAGATGAAGTCGCGCATGGCAAAGCAATGTGCTGCCTTGGCCTTATGATGGTTGTACGATATTATGCTCTAGAGGACGTCTCGCGGAGTTAGGTGGTTTTTTCTGGCTTTTGGAGTCATTGGCAGGGCATTGATACCATCATTTCCTCGGGCAGGAGGTGCGTTCCATCGGTTTGGTGAGGGATCGCCGTTGTGCGAGGGCGACCACTTTCCGCTGGCTTTACGGCATGGCGATGCATTGCGCTTGACGTTGCATGGGATTACTTAAATGTGTATCACGAGCTGTAGATAGGAATTAGCCGTTGACTACGAATTGGCCAGGCTATCAACCTCAACAACCGACGCAACCTGAAAGCTTCATTTTCCTTGTGAGAAAGAGGAGGCAGGGGGCAGATGAGGGGCTGTCCAGGTGATCAATACGGGAAGCAAAAGGGGGGGAGGGGGGTAGAAGGAGGGGAGCATACCTAAGTACTTAGTAGGCATCTCTTATATTTTGGGGAGCCCCCTCCTCTTGTTGTCGTTCCAAGGTTCATCCATTACTCCCCTCTCCCCTCTTTGATTCGATGAATCATTCAAAGGGTTGGATAGCCATAGCTTTCCTTCCCAGCGGTGCCTTTCATTTTAGAATTGTGTGAAAAGCTCAACAGTTGAGATACGGTAAGTTGTTTCCAAGAACGATAGGCCTCTCGCAAGTCAATATTTACAAGCGGAGAGATCAAGGACCCTGAATCATATGTAAGCGGTCTTGTAATATTGTGGCAGAATCCAGATCCCCCAGACAATTTTTTTTCCTACCCTTTTCCCCCCTCGCTTGGTTTGATTTCAGCAAACACTTCGTTCTATGATAGTCCTATCTACCCCCGACCCCAAACAGCACCTGCAGATTTATGGGACCCCCCCGTGCCCCCAAAAGACAACCCCCTCCAACCCCCTCCCCACCCCCCCTGCTTTAAAGCAATAGGCCCAAGCTTTGCTCCCTCATGCAACCATGTATCTGGGGCATTCTTGAATGTTGCTTTCGACCAATCCATTTCGAAACGTCCCGGCTCACGAGTTTTCTGACCTTTAAAAGAAGAGCTGCAAGGAACCCCCTCTTGTGGCAAGGAGCTCGCAACCACTCCCGCAGCAGCAACGGCAGCGGTTCCTGTCCAGAACGCCTAAATCGCCCACCTCGCCTCTCGCCTACCACGACCTTTCAGATAGAAATACACGCGACAATTGACCTGACGGAAAAACAATCACGGGCGCTCCTCGCAGCATCACTTCTCGCGACCGACGCAATGACCATGGCTGCAGCCAGGGCCCAGAAGGACGCTGCGGCTGCGATCGTGAACGACACCCCCACCAAGGCGAGCCCTGCACAGAAGCGAAGGCGCAGGCCCGGTGAGCAAAGATACTACGCGGTGCGCGCCGGCAAGATTCCTGGAGTCTACCTCACTTGGGCCGAGTGCCAGGCCATGATCAATGGCTTTGCTGGTGCAAATTGTAAGCTACAGAACACGAATTCGTTTTACCACCCCCCCCCCCC
>LKEB01000003.1:413963-475478 GCA_003795295.1 Cytospora leucostoma | reverse complement strand
TCCATGCCGACGAGGACTCAGGACTTCACCCGTTGGCGGTCGTTCCGTATATCCGGCCGTTATCCTCTGGTGTGAGAATTATCCTTAGCAGTCCTCATGTGGGCTTTTTCCCTTCTCACTCTTTATTTTTCTGCTCCAGCGGAGTAATCACCATTCATCCCCTGGGCATCTCAGATTAACCACCTCAGTCAACGGCCAGACCAGCCGGCCGCTCCAACATTCAATCAATCGAATCAGAACAAGGCCTGCGAACTCGACCACGCGCCCGCACCGCCGCCACCGACCCCATCGATGACCATGGCGTCTATGCTGTTCTCGCCCCGGCCGTTGGCTATCATCTTGGCGCCCCTGTACTCGCCGGGGATGCTCGGTACGGACGGGATCCCCCTGTTCGCATCGGGAACCACGGCCAGGGCACGGCTTTGGAGATGAGATGAAGACACCATGAACTCGAGGCCCTCCATGCAGTCGGTGCCGGTCTGTGCGGCGCTGTTCGCCTCGGCGCTCAGGCGGGGCTGGGCGGGAAAGCTGGAGGATGCAGACGAGGCGGCGGCGTGGTGGTGGTGCTGGTGGTGGTTGTGGTGGTGGTAGTAGTGATGGTTATAGCACGCATCGGTGTTCGAGGTCGTACAGCTGTCGATGCTGTCAGATGTGCTTGGTCGCGATTGGCTGCGCATGTTCAGGGTCGTCGACGAGCGCCGTGGTCTGGAACTACTGCTGCTTCGGCTCTGGCTTCGTCGTCCGCTAGCCGATGGCCGGGTGGAACTGGACTGCCAGTCCATCGTGGACTCCCTGGCTGTATCCCTCTCCTTCGAGGGTTGGTGCATATATTTATTTGGTGACTTAGTAGATAGGCGCCGGCCACGTGTATTACTCTTCTTGAGCTTACTCCGCTCTGAATCCGTTGGGCTTGGACTGCCTGGACTGCCTCTTATTACAGACAGGGACGGTGGTAGAAAACTCCCTGTCCTGGGGGTGTCAGGCGCGGCGCCAACAGCCTCCCTCCCCCCACGGACATTCCCAATGCCACTCCATATCTTGCTGTTTCTGCGTTTCTGTTTTTCATTGGGTTCAGGAGAAGTAGTCGCTGGTCCTGGCTTCCCTAGTCGCCAGCTGAAAGACCTCCGGATCGCGGCAGACAAGGGCTGCCGCGTAGGTGTTGACACGCCCGAATTGTCAGCTTCGCTTTCATCGTTGACGGTTGACCCCGGTCGGGACATCAGGTCCATCGACAAGCGGCTGGCAGACTTGCGCAGCTTCTTAGCCAGCTTCAGCGCCCCACTTTCGCGAGCGCTCTCTGCCGAAGTCCTGCTCGTCTGCGTCTCCTTCTCCCTGTCCACGCCCTGGACAATGTCGTGGTACGTCCCGCCCGTAACAGACACATTCGATAAGTTGAAGGCTGTGAATGGCCGTTTCATTCCTTTCTGATGGTCCGGGCCGTCGTTGTTCAGGGCATCCAAGCTCCGCCGGGCGTCGAACGAGAACCTACCATGCGACAGTGGGGGCCGCCGAAATGGTCGCTTCGGGGTTGCCGCATCGTCGGGATGGTCTGAGCTGTATGGAACGGAGGAGAGGGACAGTGATGGTTTGTGGCGCGTTGTTCTCTGCTTCGGCGGGGATGGCGGTGGTGGCATGTCCTTTGAGGCTTGCGTACTTTCTGGCACAGGTTTGTATATGGCAGTCTCTGGTATTCCAGCGGACGAGGACGAGATCGAAGTAATGTCGGTTGGAAGGCCAGGTCGTCCGGGTGGTATGGTAATAGGAGGTGGCGGCGGCGGTTGACGCCGCGGAAGAGGTTGAGAAATGGTCTTCCACTGCTCCTGCCCTCCTTCGGCCATGCGATGTGCAATTGACGGGCTATCAGGATTGAAAGGCGTGTTTGATCGGTTCTGACCTGGGGGCGAGAATCTCGTCGACTGGATGGCGCGGTTCCCGAAGAACCCACTAGCTACGAGGTTTTGGTAACTCGCTTGTATCTCTTCGCGGGTGGGTCGTTTTGTAGGGTCGAAGGCAGTATGGCCATTGGTAGCGCCGGCAGTGAGAGCTGCAGCGCTCTGGGCCTTCTTCAGCTTCGGAGTCTCGCTCTCCTGGTTAGAGGATGTCGAGTCTCGCTGGCGCGAGCTGTCATCTGCGAGGACGGTGGTGGTGCTGGCGCTCTCAGACCGCTTTTGCTTGAAGGTCGGCAGGACGAAGAGACCGGTGATGGTGTTGCTCGACTTGGATCGTTGCAGGCTGAACCTTTCCTTGACTCCATCCCATAGGGGCGCCAGGAAACCAGTTGCAGACGACCCTGTAGACTTGTGGCCTCTGGACCATGCACTACCACTTCCACTGCGCGGCGAGGTCGGGGCGGTCGAGGTTACGGAGCCGATGCTGATGAAACTTGTGCGGGTGGGCGGCGGAGGAGTATTGAGGTCCGGGGCTTTCCAATCAAGGGCGAATTGGCGCTCAAACTCGGGGGTGCCTACGGCGTCGGGTCCAAGGTAGCCCGGCGGCGGCGCGTTGCTGGTGCGGTCGTTCATGGAGCCCTCGATGAAACGGCTCTGAGGCGAAGGCGCCATGATGAACAGCCGTTCGGCGTGAGGCGTGATCCGTTATCCGTGATCCGTGGCTCGTGATCCGTGATTCGTTGATAGGATTCCCGAATTCAGACGACTCGAGTGAACTGGGAACCCGGCAGCAGAAGAGAGAGACTATGTTCGATGTGCCTTTCAGTGGGTAATCAACATAGGAGGAGGACTGGATGGTTCACCGGGTCGGCAGAACGGGTCGGTATGGACAACGGTGGGCTGGGGTGGGGTGTTGTTTACTGGGTATTTGTATGGGGTATCCGTATGGGTATCCGTATTGTCGCTGGGGATTGTCCTGATTGTTCGGTGCTGGTGGCAGAAATGTATCCGATTCATGGCGCCCAGCCCATCGGTACTACCTACCAGGCCCTACTTATTCAAATGGACCCGCCGAGCAGCAACGCGATCCCACGTAGTAGGCTGGTAGGCTACTGCATGTGGGTTTAAGAAAGCCACGAGGCGGGTCTCTCAGCTGCAGTGCGTTGCGGTGTGGGGCATCATGTGCTCGAATCCTCAGGTCCAGGTTGATAAATCCCGAAGGACGAGCGACGGGTTGGTTCCTTGTGAAGCTTGTTGTTGTGTTGTGGTTGTTATCGTTGTTGTTTCTGATGGTTGTGGTGACTGTTGCTGTTGTTTGTTGTTCAACCGGAGGGTCGATGTCGTCCTTGTCGGTTCCTGCCGTGCCTTATGTCGTCTCTCGCAGATGTGAGAGGATAGCTCGTACTTGTGGATGATTTGATGTCAACGTTGACCGCGTTGATGACGATGATGATAAAGAACAAGATAAAGTCAACCGTCAAGATGCACAGACGCAGGTACCACCGTAATGCTACCACAGTAAATGAGGCGCGGTGGGGGCTTGTTGGGGTGCCTGGTCGGGGCTTGTTGGCTGGGCAGCCACCACAATTGACGTGTCGCAGCAGCCAATCAACAGATCAACAGTCCAGCACTTCCCAGTTCTGATGCCACTGCACGTGATAATTCCCGTTTTATAAGCGGCCTTTCAGGGAAGTGTGAGTGGGTGTGCGTACTTGGTACGTAAACTTATTTTGAACTTTTATCATAGGGGAAATTACATTGAAACGCAAGTGGGCGCAGCAGTCTCCTTCCGAGGGAGCGAGCGAGGGAGGGAATGTCTTCCCGTGTGTCCGTCAACACATAACACGCAGATGGGTTTGGTCCCAGTTTCATCACCTGATAGGCAAGACAGCATTGGGAGCGCTCCATCACGCCTCACCTCACTGTCGACCCAAAGCTAATTTCCCTTTATAAAATTCACGCTCACGTAGGCACGATGACTGCACTGTGATGGGCTGTTCATAAAACTTTTCGGCCTATCTATAAGGGCGACACTGCATGTCCGCTCAGTCCACGGGTGGCTCGGGCCTCCAGAGGACTGACTACTCAGTACATAGCCGGCAGCCTGATCCCCGGCCTTTTGTCGTTGGGTAGACAAGGGCTGTCCCACAGGGGCTGTCCCGCAAGGGAGAAACAGGAAACAAGAAGATCACGCCGATATAAAGCCCCCGTCCCTAGACGCCGTTTCCCAGCATGATCCGGATATCGCTCTCCAAAACCCACAGACGCCAAAACTTTCAAACGTGATCCACCAGACGAGAAGGAGAAAAAAAATGCTGCCAGCTCGTGGCCAACCGATCATGATACACAGGTAAGAAGATCCTAGTACAGAGCGTAGTGTCTGCAGAGGCCACGAACCCGTTGTTATTGCCGAGTCCAATTAAAACTAGGCTGGTCATATGGGTAAAACGCCCCTTCGCTCATAACAATTATTTCGAAGCCGGTTGTTCAGAACAAAGAGCAACGGAGAGTCAGCCCGTCAGGGACGGGAAGACAGCAGGGATCTGGGGACCCATGGCACGCTCATACCGAGGCTCACTCCACGGGAAGTTGGCAAAATCCGCCGTTTCGTCTTCCCGCCGGCCATTCTGCATACGCTGATAGTCGGAGGCCGAGAAGGCCTCCTCGGCAGTCCGCTTGCGATTGGCTACGGACGGCTGGGGAAGGAGCGACCGCTGCCCGTGCCCGGCGTATGCTCCCGAATGTTGCGGCGGTGGCGGAGAGACGTACTCCACCTTGTGGTGATAGTGCGGTGAAGCGTGTTGCTGCTGTTCCGTCCTGTATGGAGACACGGGGTGTTCCATCCTGAAGGGTGATGTGAGCTCGGGCTTTGGCTGGTACTGCTGCTGCGAACGAGGCGGCATTGGTGCGATGGGTTGTGGGGTGTACGAAGGCTTCCGCTGTGGCGGTGCCACGCCTGTTGCAAATTCAGATATTGGAGGCAGGATGGTATCTTGGGGCCTCTGTGGCGGCTCCATGGACGGCTCTAGTCGCGGTGCCAGGGGCTGTGGCCCAGGATGAACTGCCTGATGCATTCGTTGAGTGTACATCTCGCGAGACGCTGGGGCTGCTTGTTGATGAGCATAAACATGTGTTGGCGACTGTTCTGGCTTGTACGGATAGGATGGCCTATGGCCATAAGAAGCTCCAGGCGGTGGGTAAGAGGGCGACGCCGGTACCGAGCGCGGATGCGGAGGGAACTGGGACATGGGCTGCCCACCGAAAGTGAGGTGCCTATTGGCGGATGGCTCAGAGGCGGCAAAGGAGGGCCTCGGAGGCGCGAACTCTAGGCCTGACGGGCGGCGATGCAGTTCTTGCGGATAAGGCACCCTTTCCAGGCTGGCGTTGCTCGAAGACCGACCCCTTATGGTCGCCGTGCTCCTCTCTGATGTCACGCCCTGTGCATATTCCTCGGCACGAACGCTGACATCCTTGCCTCCCTTTCCCTTCTCCCGGCGCCTCATCCGAACGTCACGGCGTATGCGCACACGACAGCCTTGCTCAGCAACAGTACGGCTAAGCTGTGTGCTCTCCTGCAGTCCAGGGAACTTCTTGGCACTGTACACGTCGAAATCGTCGGTCTGCACCGTCGTCCGAAAACTGTAGTGTCGGCGTGCTGAGCACATGTCGGGCCCCGTGATCTCATCAGTTCCAGACATGGGCTCGTCGGCGTCCATATCCCTCTCCTCCTTGGGCTCCTCTAGCAAGGAAAAGGTGAGGTAGTATTTGCCCTCGTGACGCACAGAAAGATCCGAGAAGATGAAGTAGCCGGCTTCAGTGGGACGGTCCAGCAAGATCATACTCGACACGGGCGAGCCGGTGAGCACGGGAGGTGTGCTCGGCGGAGCGGCACGGCCACTAAGCATATCACGGGCGTGATGCAAGTTGGCGTAGAGAAAGAAGTCGGCATTGTAAGCAAACGTAATGTCCTTGGCCGTCTCCCTGGTCGGGCCCTCGAATATCTTCATCTGCACTACAGGTGGCGGGTCAACGGGCCGCCGGTCTGCGGAAGCTATATCCTCAAGAGTCAGCATTTTCCCTGCATCGTCAGACAACCCGCGGTGAGGTAGTCCTGCTCACATTTGGGACCAGATCCGCAAGCACGAGCGCGCTCTGGTTGCTGCAAAACCTGCAGGTCGTAGTGAATGCCCCGACCATCGCGGGTCACCCTCGAAATCGTCATTATCTCCCCCATTCTCGTCGGCGGTGCAGGTGGACCAAGTGCAGAGACCATGTCGTTGCGTGGTAATCAGTCCTCGGTGATATTGTAGGCTATCAACCCTCTGGCAGCGAGCCACAGCCAAAAGACACGGGATGGGAGGGAACACGCGCGATGCGATCAGGTAAGATTACTTCGTTCAGTTTTAGCGACTGCAAGATGTCGATACGTGTGGCAATTGTATGTCAAGAGAGGACGAGCACAAAGTTCTCTAAGGGGACGGACGAGGAAGTCCGACAGGCAGGCGTGGTTCCACAGGAGCAGGATGGCTCACATCAATAAGGTCGGGCAGGAAGTCGGCCGGGCAGGAGATGAAGTATCCGAGTGGGTTGCAATTCTCCTTTCTCTGTTTTAGCAGCTCAGGGCGGCCGACAGCGGTCACAATTATGACTCGCCGTATTCGCGGTGGCTAATAACCCGGATGCTCACGGTGAAGGGGTGAAGGGGTTGACGGAACGACTGTGAGGGAGAGAGAAATGATGAGGGCGGGAAAGCAAGCTGCTGGAGGGGGACGGAATGGCAGACAGTGGGTTCTAAAGGCAGCTTGGAGCGGCACGAATGGCTGGCGTGCTGGGATCAGCTACTGCATTACTGCATTGTACTAGACTTGTACTGTGGGAGGACCCAAGCCGCTCAGCTGGGCCTGGTCCCAAGGTTGCGGGACCAATTAGCTTTCTCCTGTCGTTCCCCTCCACCTGGTCTTTCTCCGGGCGTGGTCGTAGCGCTGCGACCCTGGCGGCCACTGGCAGTCACGACCAGGCATTCCCGGCAAGTACTGGCGCACCTGCCGAACTTGGTAAGCCCCTCGGCCGCTTTGAACAGGAGCACTTGACACACTCGAATGATGAGCAGTTGACCTGACAATCAACCTTTCGAGGTCATCATCAGCTTTGGAAGCCTTTCAAGTCAGTCAGTCAGTCAGTTAGTCAGTCAGTTATAAAACCGTGGAAAGTAGGCCTATACTTGACACCGTGCGGCCTGTGCCCTCTACTCACCTTACATCACTGTACAGGTAGATTGCACTACTGCACACCCACAGACCGTCTTTATCCCGCCGGGGGCAAATGGTGGAAATGGCACGGTGGTACGGGGTACGTACCGTACTGTTATACCACAGATGTACAGACCAGGTCACCGGTGGACCGTACTACGGTATAGTACCATGGGTATCGCATTGAGTCTGGCCAATAACCATCAGGCTTGAGGTGGGCCTTGCACAGCGGGCCATCTTCCAGTGCATCGATGTCTGCCCCAGGTGGTGGGGCTGGGCCTCGCCAATTTCGTCTGCATCTGGAACGGGATGATGGGATGGTGAAAACCAGCCGTTCGGTAACCAACAGAGAGAGCATCACTTTCCAATCTTTTTCTCTGGGCCGTCACATGTCCCCATCTCATCTGGATGAACCTTCCAAGGCTTGGAAGGCTTGGCCGTGGCCCGTCTGTAAGTTCTCTGACGACAAGATCCCTGCATGCGAGATCTCGCTCTGTCACCTATCGTAGAGTCGACAGATTCTCGTTCTCTGGTCCTGGGGAAAGCTTGTGATTTTAACAGCCAATCATGTTATGGGACACACACACACACACCCGGGCGGTACCTAGGTAGTGTAGAGAAGGGCTACGACCTTGCCGCTTCCTAGCGTCACAGTGCGCACACTGGGAAAACAGACACCGATTTGCCTTGCACATACCTAGGTACCTTGGTAGTATAGCAGGGGGTGTATACAAGGTGCATATATAGTACAATGCTATTGTCGCGTACATAAGCTGGGCGGCAGTGGCTTGGGCCGACGCCTCCTTTGCCGTCTGCAGCAAAGCAACAGAAACCGAGCAGAACGACGCTCGCTCTCACTGGAAGATTCAAGACGGTCCCATCGGAACGGCGTTGCAGGTCGTCAATAATGGACGGCATGTTCATAAGTTCATACTGGCAGACTGGGTACTCTAGTTTGTGGAGAAGGCTTGCGGGTTGATGGGGTACCGGCTCAGCCCGCGCCTTGGATTGCCCGGTCGCCAATGGCGTTGATCATCCCCGACAGTACCTAGGTACAGCGGTCTCGACCTCCTTCCGGCGCTCGCTTGAGTTGTCGCCAAGCTATGTACTTACCCAAATATCACCCCATGATGACGCACCTTGGCGATTCCGCTAATCCCATATAGTCAGTCCCATTCTTGCTCGTCGGGAAACAGAACAAAAGAAAAAGGGTCGGATGAGCTGCACATTACCCAGGTACTTGTGCTGATCACGAAGCTAAACTAGGCTGACAGCTAACGGATGACCGCGTTGTGTACCTAGCATACCTGGGTACCTCGGCCAGCTTGGGGTAGACCTAAGTACGGATCCGTACTGTGCTACCAGTATTTGGGTCCCTGGATACGGAGGGACAGCTTCACTGTGTGTGTGCACCTTGAAGTCGGCGGAGACTGCCCCATTCGTGACAAGTTTGGTTCTGATTTCCCCATCGTTTCCAGCGCTGTGGGTTTGGGTGCTGCCGGCTTTCCAAATCAGGAAGTGTCTCCGCCCGGGGATTGCGGACCACGGACCGCTCCTTCCTTTGCTCTTGTCTGCTCGGTGCCCCTGCCCCTGACACCTGCCGCTGCCGCTGCTGCTGCTGCTGCTGCTTCACAGTGTGCTTTTTCTGCAGAAGCAAATCGTCCCTTCGACTCGGGCAGCAAGGAAACAATTACCTATCTACTTGCGACTTTAATTGCCGGACATGCTTCTCCTGAACGAAGGCTCGGGTCCATTATAAAGGGCCCTGTTTTTGACGGCTGAGCACCTCCTCAAAATGGCAAGTTTTGTCAAGAATCAAGAGGTGCCAGACTCGAATCGTTGGGCCCTCTGTGCGACGCGGCCTCTGACTCGGTTGACATTCGACCACGCGCGGGTGGTCTTGAAGAGCCCGCTACGCTGGTACGCTGGTAGGCTGACGGCACGACAGGCTGACATGCTGACAGACTAGAACACGAACGACCAACCCAGATTTAGACCTGTCATCATTCGGCGTCCAGGAACCGCAGTGACGCCGTCTCCTTAGTCTCCCCTAGTGCTAAGTCTACCATTCCTTAGACAGTAGCCCGACGAGGAGCCCATCGCAGCCGGCTCGGGCTGCCGTCTTGCAGATCTCGTCGGGGCTCAGCCGACAGAACGGACCGCCAGGAGACGTGGCCAGGACGTGGCCGTGATGTGCGGTAGCTAGGGTGGATGTCTCCGCTTAGCCTCTGGCTTGGGTTCCTGGGAGCCGTGGGCCCGTCGTGAGCATCTCACGATTCCTGGTTACCGCCTCCTTGGAGCCAATGACCAGATGTCCGGGTCTGTTCCAGTTGCGAGGCTCCGAGGCCGTGGTATTGGGCAGGAGAAAGCACCGAGAAGCCAGGGGTTCCAGCGTTCTTAGGTAAGCATTTGACATATGTCAAAAGGAGTTCACGGAATATTGACACATGCGAGAGATTGCACAACATACAAAGTCCCTTATTGTGCAACCACATTGACCCTGCCAATGGGCTTGGACACACGGTCCGCTGGGTCCAACTTCGCTCTAAGTGAGCAATCGTGTCAGCGATGACTGCCGGTGTGCTTAATTACTTCGCTAACGGCTCAACTTGGGGGTGGCAGGGGGGCGCAGTGCTCACACTGTTGCAAATAGTTTCACGCTTTTGTGTCTCATCAAGATCCAGGTTCTATCAGCGGATAGAAACGGGCGTACGTGAATGGACAGTGCATGGCGCAATCTTGTTTCTTGGTATGGACTGCGAGGCTCCCGCACACCCTCGCAGCATACCCTCCCACTGCGAGGGCCGTTGGTTAGTAGGGTCACACTGCATCATGTGCGTTGCTAAAGTACTACACAACACAACGTAGGTGATGCCGGCTCATGGATCTTTTTCGCCAGGATCGGACGATTGATTCCAAGCAATCTCAACTCCGGAGAAACTCAGTTGTGGCTTGCTGAGGGGCTTTCCAGTCGGGATGGTTGGTAGACAAGCCAACAACCAGGTTTTCGAGTCCGAGGCTTGCTGACAGTCAGTATCAGCACCTGCAAGGGGGCTGAAGTGTCAAAGAGCGTTGGATTTCAATAAAAGCACATTGTTGACCTCTACAATCTCATCTGCGAAACGCCCCACGCCGTCATACGCGAGCCATCGTCTAGTGGTGATGGCCGCTAGCTTCACTGCCGTGCGACGCGGTGGACGAGCAAGCAAGCGCCTGTCTCGATCCAGCATGGAACGATTTGGACAGGAACCTCAAGTGCTGTGGCTCATGCGCGTCCGAGACACGCCAGGTCAAAGAGGGTTGGTGGCAGACCTCGGGACTTGACCTCTAGTGGGCGGCCATCCTCTCATGTCCTGTCGGGGGGTTGATCCGGCACGAGCACAGAACGATATCACCTCGGAAGGCCCAGGCCCAGGTCAAAGAAGGTCCCGCCATGTCGGACAGATGGATCTCATCAAGTTGAGCAAAATCCGCACGTTACTCAAGCGATATCGGCCCGGGAAGTGCATTCGTGTCACGGACGCCTCCTGTCAGATCAGAGGGATCAAACGGTCTCGATCGAGGAATGGTAAGCGAGACAGCGTTGTTGGAGATTCCCTCCATGTCATTTCGCCCGCTTTGGCGTTATCTGGTGGATGGATGTGTCATTCTGTTCCCGGGACTATGGGGGCCTGTGATCACCAAAGAGTTACCTACCGGTTCTTGGGGTGATGTGGTTTGAAGGGTTCTTTCTTATGGAGTGGTATGGATGGCGGATGCCTACATGTTCGGGATGGAGAGAGGGGCACGAGGTACCATGGGAGGACGGCACCTGTTCGATGGCGATGAGAGGCTTTCATCTAACAGCCCTCCTCAGTCTTTAAATCCATCCTTGCGTGACATGGTCAAACATCCAACGACCGTTCCATGGATGTGCTGGCTACGCTTTACGGTCCCCATGCGAGTCCGCAGAGTGGCAGAAGAAAGTTTGTCCTACTACCTATAAGCTTATATACCAAGATGGCTGCTGTTTCGCTTGCATTCATATTGCTCGGTGCTCACTACCTAGATAAAGAGACTATGCCTGAAGGGCCCCTTGACAAAGGCTGGTGTGGGATTACCCAGTGAACACTGGCTATCTGGATACACATGACCGAGGGATTGCCCACAAGGGCGGATACCCTAACTAGTCTTCGACCAGCATGAATTATTCGCCCATGACATCTTGTCGTGCATGGAGAGATCTGATTATGAATAGGATCCATGCTACCAGCAAACTCATGATGCTGATCGAGATCTTGGGGATACGTATGTCATCTCGGGACATGACCCCCAAGTCCCTGTACCTGGAGCTCATGATGGAATACGTACACTGGCGGGTTTTGGCGTGAGTCTGAGGAAAGTGACGCAGCCGAAAACGGCCTGCATGGCCTCTTGTAGGGTCAGGTAGTGATGAAGACGCACAGACTCTCAGCAAGCCTGCGATCCTTCAGTCCTTGTGTACTCGGGACGTAAGTATGTCAAATTTCCCGGTTCTTCCTGACTGGGGCCGCTTTTAGTCGAAGTCTGGCTACATACTATTCGTCCTCCTTCAACCAAGAAGCGAAGCCTAGAAGGGATTGTGAGTTCACATGATATCTCCTATGATCTCTCTTCTCAGACCATCACTATCCAATGTTGTGACAGCTAATGGCACTGGACCCCTATCGTGGATCAATAGAATATGATAGATCTGTTGATGTGGTGGTGGTAGCCGTCGCCGTTCTGGAAGCCGGAAGATAGTCCCACTGCTTCCCCGACTTGCATATCGCCACGGTATAATTCGTTGTGCATGAAGGAAAGGTACGCACTGCTCATCTTCAGGGACAGTTGTTCAGCTGAAGGGCGAGCCTGCTCCTCGGCCTAGCTACATGTACACTTTCAAATGTTGATACGAGGAAACCGGCAGAAGGGCATTGCGAATTTTGGTTGGCATAGGTTATCTAGGATCGGTCTTGGAGTATAATTTCTGTGATTCTAAAGATAACCACTAAAGTGAGCGTCAAATAGCCAACCTCCTATTATATCATAGTAATCGTCTACGCATGTGCTTACTCCGGGGATAGCAACTCAGGCATGATGACGATTGATACCAGGAAGTGATTACCTGATTTGCACGTAATGACTGACAGCATTGTGTCGTCGCAGACTAGACTATAGAGGGCTATGTTTCAGTCTGGACTGTCGAGTGAGCAGTCGATATAGCCGCGCTGATAGGTTTTCTGACGAGAGCGGGACGATGAGCATGTCTGTGGGCTGTCCTCAGAATTTGTATAGCGACCGGAGTCACTGTCCCTGATTATCAAAAAGTTCTCGCTGCCTGGGAAGCCCCAGCAGCTTCCATGTATATCAGCAGATCGTTACGTTGCTCCCGGTCTGGCGCCTTGTCTATGATGCTGGATCAGTTGTAATATACCTAAGTATATACATTTCTAGTTAGCATTATCATCCATATGGGTTCTCGTAGCCCTCTGCCACCCAATGTCATAGACCCTCCTCAAACAAGAGAAACACATAATGAGAAGCTTCTAGGCCTCAGAAATGACCTAAAGAGCCCCCTGGCAACTGGGAGGAACTGGATATCTGCGACTCCCAGGGCTCCTTGGGCCGTCAAGGACTGCTCCTCCAACACCGAGAAGCAGGGCCACGCCGACCTGGCTCGAACCTCTGACCCTTTCCCAGTTTCGAAGGGCGGTTCGTTGGCGCGCTAACCAAAGGCCGTCCGCAATACCATTGTCAGAGGAGGAGGGTGGCGCTCAGTGTCCGGAAAGCGGTCGGAGAGCATGTTCGCAGACATATTATGGGTCGAAGATGTCACGCCCTCGAGATCTCGGGTTCGGAAGCGCTGCACGCACAGCCAGGGGAAATACTGCCATTTGATGAGCTTGGTGGCCGGCCCCAATGCGACGGGATGCGTCCCAGGAATTCCGTTTGACTGGTTTGTATTATCATCAATGTTTTGAAATCGATGGCCAACCAGAGAGGCTTCGTGTTCTTTGGAGATAGGAAGAGGAAGATCGGAAGGTGTGATTCAAGGATCAATAGTCTAAGGATGAACGAGACACTCAAGGTACCTCTACATCTACCTTGATCTAATAATATGTTCAGTGGGCATTCGTATTCCCATTGCAATATCAATCAGCGTGAACAGCGTTGCTGATCACCAGTCGATAGAACCTCCCATAGTCAATCTTGGGCGGCTGGCCTTGGTACTGGATCAACCTGCCCTCTTAACCCGAAGAATTCTTGGTCAACTCGGAATCTTGGAAGCCTCGGGAGTTTCGCAGTGCACCTGGGTACGAACCTTCCCGCGGCGGAACATAAGGAAACAAGACAGTCGTGGACTGGTCGGCACCTACCCCCCAGTGTGTCGAGCCTGGGGTAGAACGCCATACCTCTCACAGGCGCGTGGAAAATGTAGCATTGCATAATTCGGAGATAGCGTTGAGTCTCGAAAACTCGAAATTCGAATCTCGTCATAGTAGGACAAAGTCAGATGGAATGTCATTATCGAATGTATATGATTGAAGGCTGAGTGTCTGGTCGAGGGGAGGGAGGACTGTGTGTGGACCGGATAGTATCATCTCCGTAAGATGTAATGACTGGGAATTGCCAGTTGAGCACGACATAGCACGGGCACAAGACTTTTCCAATGACCATCGCGCGACAAGCAGTACTTGCTGTGGGATATAATGGATCTTAAGATGCCCTAATCTTATTTGATATATGGGCTGCTAGAATGGGTGTCTGCCCATAGCACATTGACCATCACGGGTTGCCCAGAGACTATGCTATGTGTCGTCGCTCGTAAAGTCCGCAGCATCCATTACAAAACTACAGCAGCCAGGTTTGCGATCACTATCGTTAATTATGTCAAGACTCAGTCATAAACATGCTTCTAGATCTTTCTATTATTATATTACTCCAATCCGTGGTATACTACTGATAGGAGACCACACCAGAACGGCAACCGCCAACATCCATCACAGCTGGCTCTATCCGGCCACATCCACAAAAACAATGAGGGTATACAGGTATCCTAGTGAAACTCAAAACAACGAGATCGTATGCAACGAAAGTTGCAACATGACACCTCCCGACAGCAGGGACCTCTCTCACCACGAGAGGTCCTCTTTTGACTTGCCCAGGAGCACATACATTAAAGCGCCTGGCATCTCATCCCCAGGGTATTATAGACGACTACCACCGGCGCGTTTCTTTGTCAGCGAACGGCGGCAGACCGTGCCGATTTGTTTGACCGAGTGTTGTGTCTTGTGTACTACTTCAGTAGCTTTTTTGCTTTACACAGTAGCAGCGGCGGGCTCCTCAGCAGCGGCGACGGGGCCACCGACGGGGGCGGCGGTGTGCTTCTCGGGGAAGGTGCCCTCGGCGGTCCTGACGCGGCCGTACTGGGTGAAGGCGATGTTGAGGCGGTTGTAGTCCCACTTGCGGGAGAGGATGACGAAGGCGACGGCCAGGACGGGCACCAGGAGGACGTCGAGGATGCCGAAGTAGATGAAGCTCGGGGTGACGCCGATGACGTTGCCGGCGTCGGAGATGCCGAAGGCGATGGGGTAGTTGAGCCAGAGGAGGTTGGTCCAGGCGGCCAGGACGAAGTGGTGGGTGCGGGCCGGGCCGACGTCGAGGCGGTTGAGGCTGCGGTGACCCTCGAAGAGGGTGCTGAAGGCCAGGAGGATCCAGGCGAAGGTGCCGAAGGCGTAGAAGCCCCACTTGTAGGTGGTGGTGGTGTAGGCAGTGAAGAGGTAGGACAGGATCCAGGTCCAGGCCAGGGTGACGTTGTAGAAGATGGTGGCCCACGAGACGCCGGAGACGAGGCCGAGGGCGATGGTCACGATGGGGAAGGACACGACCCAGTAGACAAACTTGGCGAAGAAGATCTGGCGGTCACCGTGCTGGGGCTTGTCGACCTGGGAGATCACATCCCATGCGAGATCAGAGGCGAGGGCATAGTAGGCGATGGAACCAGCGAGAAGAGCGATGGTGAAGAGGTAGTGGAAGATCTTCTCGCCAGAGCGAGCGATGAAGGCGAGGCCAAAGAAGATGAGCTGTTATTGGCGTGTTAGTCTCGATACCTCGCATGATGCCGGGTCGACGAGGCTGGGGTGGTGGGACGACTTACGAATTCGAAGACGAAGATAGCAGTAACAGCCCACAGCCAGTCAGAGCCATGGGTGGAAAGAGACTGCTGGCCTGCAGGCGGGTTGATCTGCAGAGCCTGGTTGGTCCTTGCGAAGAGGGCGTTCATCTTGACGGTTTGGTATTATAAGACCCGGTAAGGGATGTGGAGTGTAAGAAAGGGGGGTGGGCCTATAGGCTGGAGGACAGCTAGCTTGGGAAGGCTGAAGGGAAGTAGACGAGGCTGAAGCTGGTCAAGTATTAATCTTGACGCTATTGCGTGTCACTTTGTATTGTTTGGTATATTGGTCTCAGGGAGAACAAAGACGACTGACGGGCGGAAGGAGGCAGTGCACTTTATACTCGGGCGCCTTCGTGCGACCATGAAGATCAGTTCACCATGATCGCGGAAAGATGAGTTAGTCTCATGGTGCAAGGCAGATCTTGCTCGTGGGCAAATGCCGAACAACCCGAATTTCGATGATGAAAAAATGGGATGCGCCCGAACATTCCAGACGACCTCATCGCGAAGGTGTGTGGACGGGGGGGGGGGATACTCGTGTTGTCCTAACATTCCCGACTCTGCCGCCCGGCCAACCACAATTTGCCGTGTGCAGTTCATCAGAAAGGTCGATGATGAGGACATTGCAGCATGCCTCTCTCCCTCACGCCCCTTCCGAGAGGATACCTTTTGCTACCTCAGTGTTCATCGATTGGTCAACCAGCCCACTCGAGCATGAACACCCTTCCCCTCCTCCCCTCCCCATCGCCGATGCACGTCGACGTTGTCCTGGGTCGCAGAAATGTAGATATGCAATGCAGGCATGGTCCGACCGTCAGGCCGAATCTCGCCCGTCTGAGACAGCCACATGGCAGGGCGCATTGTCCCCTTGACCAGCCTGTCCAGCCCGGCTGGGATTGCCTCAGCCAAGATTTATTCCACCAGTTTCGATACCATACCTAGTAGGCACGATGGCATGACGAACAGGGCTGGTATGCATGTTCTGTGACAAATCTGATCTGTGACCGGGTTCGCCGTGTTGGAATCCCGTGCCGTCCCGGAGCGGAGCATCGGGCAGCAGAGAAAACAAGAACGACAGGGCCGCCGGCCTTTGCCCGATTCGTAGGTAGAGCACGAAAAACTCATTTTGGTATGTAAATAGCGAGCCAGAGAACTTTCTGTGACTCATGCTGTTATGAAGTCATACCATAACATACTATGCAGGCATATACTGTAGAGAATAAGATGTAGTCCATGTTGCACTGCATTTGGAGAATCCAATGGTACGGCTGCGAAACGCCGGCTGCCCCGGAGGAAACACGCCGGTTTCGATAGGCAGAACGAGCCAAGCAATAAAAGGCGTTGGATCTACAAGGCGGCATCACAACCGCACTCACCACCTAACATGAAGTTTCTTCTTCACCTTTTACATAAATCTGGGTACTAGAGCAAGAAGAAACGAAAAATAGTAGGAGCAGGTAAGCATGATAAATAAGCCGGGAAAAGTCGAACAAAAAAGGGTATCAAAAAAAAAAGGGAAAAAAGAGAAAAAAACACCCTTGTTGATCGGACAGGGTCCGATACGTAAGTGCGATCGTGAAAGGATCGAGATTTGTCTTTACCATACCATTCAGTCCCCTCCCCATTCACCGTCAAATTGCTCGTCCGAAAGATTGGGTTGCTCTGCATCCATATGCCGTGATCGGGTTGGCTGTTTTAACACATGCAAGAAGCATGCGAGCAACTCATCACAGACTCGTGATGCGAGACCGGCCGTCGATCACCCTCAAAACACCCCTACTTGATTTCCAGCTCGGCAGGCTCGCCTTTCCCACCCTCCAGCGCAGGAAACGTTAAACTGCACAGGCTGACAGGGTTCAATGACAACGGCGGGTGGAGTCCCGTTCTCTTGTCATCGAAGCTGTCGAGCTACTGTGGAGCAGAATCTGCCAATGGAAACGTGCTCTAAGAAATAACGTTTGGAGCCATGGGATAGGTTAGATGGGTGCTCGTTCTCCTCCACACGTGGGTGACGTCGGAATATGGAGCTCGAGTCGAGGTCAGGAGACACCTTAGCTGCAGCCTCATGCATGTGCATGTTTGGACTGCCGACATGTCCGTCGTCGTCGTCTCGCTGCATGATTGGCCGGCAACGACAAGCATCCTCGCCCCCCGAGCCTCGCTTGGGCAGTCGGTGATCCGCGCATCCGAAGCGGACCCTCGCGCTTTCCCCCAGCGAGAGGTACCTATCATCGCCATGATCGCCATCAAGGTAAGGTATGCTCAAAAGATGTCCTTGTCGGAGGGAGGGGATGGAGGGTGGACAGGGGGTTGACGGGTTCCATGAACAAAACGTAGGCCCCATTGACATAGACGTGATAATGATGCAGGAAATGCCATGCCCATCTCATACTATGTATGCTATTCGATACTTATGACTGGACGACCTGCTTGTGTTCTATCGGTGCATCTCGCTATTCATGACGTAGAAGCGTTTTGCGTGTAAATGTATTTTGGGTATATTCGCCTTCCATCCCATGTAACATCTTCTCGCCAGCCTGTGTCAGTCGTAATTGTACACGTCCATTCATGCCAAGAAGCAGACAGGATATATCGTGAACGATGTCCTGAAAGTCGCAGGCTTTGGTGAGGGTTCCCATGCGCCGTATGATTTGTATAAAACAGACATGCGAATATGGCCCCTGCTGAGTCCTTGATAGCCCCACTGCATTTAAGATGGCTTATTTGCTCTGGCCTCTTTTCCTCTAATGATAAGCATCAAAATCCTCGTGGCTTATTGATTTGCCAAATAGCCGCCTTTGCCCTCTCCCTAACGTCTAGCTCGCCATCGTCGCTTTCCAGTGTCTCGAGTTTCGTAAGGAGGCCCAATTTCTTTAATTCTCCGGCCCGCTGGCGGCTATTGTCCTCATCGTCCGAGTCGTCGCGCCAGGTCAGGTTTGTTATGAGGTGGCACAGCGCGACGCGGACATCCTTGTCCTTGCTTTGAAATTGCTTGCCGAGGTCGGTGAGCAGCTTGGTCTGAGAGATGAGGATTTGTCGGTGCCGGGGAACGCTGGCTGCCATGTGGACCAGTATATACACCACGGCCGATACGATTCGGGCTTGTGGGTAGAGTACTCGAGACTCCCGCTGGTTGGGAAAGCGCCGGCCGAAGGGGTGCAAATATTTGAGCTGTAGCTTCGAGTGCATGATCTCGAAGAAACGGTCCTGGCCTAGGAAGCCGAAGAGATAGTCGATCATCTCTGCATGTTCCCGAGCCGAATCAGTTACTGAGGCTATGGGCCCGATGAGGTTCCGCACAAAGTTCAGCCCTTGCTCCTGCACAGCCAGATCGTCATCTCGGACTTTCTGCGTGCTGCTCAATTCTGTCTCACGGAGCGCTGCGATCTTTTGCTCTACTTGTCGCAGCCTTGGTGTGCGAGCCTGGCCACCAGTTGATGCTGTGTTTGATGAAATTTGAGAGGGCACTGACGCAGGACGCTTGCTCTCTTCTCCCGTTTGATCCATTTCCACATCCTCATCCAAATTACTCGCCGCTTGCTTGGTGTCGTTCTTCGCTATGCGCGCGTAGAGTGCCTCATCCTCTGTATCATCACAGATCAAGCGGACCAGCCAGCCAGCAGAGAGCTCCTCTAGGCATTCTTTCTTGGCCTCCATACCCACACCAAGTACCCAGTGCTTCAGAGACCACAAAGCATTGAGTCGCAAGGCCGGATTCTGGGATCGGCTCTGCTCGCATAACGCGGTCATGACGCCGACCTCATTGAGACGCTGCGTTCCGTTAGCAGACGCTTTAGTTGATATTGATATCAATTGATGAAAACTTACATCTCTCATCGGGGCAATGTCAGTGACGAGGTTGACCATTACGCCAGATGCAGCGATTTGAACGTCGACTTCAGGGTGACGTAGGAGACGAAATATTGGGATAGCAATCCCGTTGTCCTCGAGAGTTGTGCGAAGAATGCTCACGCTCCTTGAGAGCACCCGTAGGGCATGACACGCTGCAATAATCACAGTGGTAGGGTTCGAACCATACGCTGGGTCAAAGTCGCCGTCACCCTCTTCCAGATCCTTTTTCGGAGACTTCGGACGCTCCTTGCCCTTCGGCTTGTTCGGTGTAGAGGATAGCGATTCGACGATATATGGCACCAAGTCTCGCTCCACGACGGCTTTTCGATAGTCGTCCTTGCTGGCTGTTAATGCGGCCACCGCCCTCAAAGCAGTCTCCCTCACCCGGACACGATGTGCCTGAAGTGGGAGTTGCCCACGGGGTCCGAGGCGGCACGTGGGCAGACCAATCTCGTGTTCCCCAGACTTTTCATACGGGACAGCTGGCCTCCAAGGCCGTATTGACTTGCCGCTCAGCGGCTCGTAAGCTGATTTCAAGTATTTGCTGATGACCTTGACACCTGAACAATCATATGCGCATTTCTGCAGATACTCGCTATCATTGATCAATTTTGCCAGAACTTCAAGGCTGCATTCGATGATCGAGCGGTTTACGGCGGTCTCGAGGTCGATGAAGGATGTTTCTGCAGTGCCACCAGAGGCAGGTCCGATATCTTCGAGAGTTTGAAGAAGTATGGGAATGATCAGTTGGCCCATGTAGGCTTCCCTAGACTTGTTGGCGAAGCCGGATTTGAAGAGAGATGTGAGAACAGATGCGGCCATGATCCTCTCCATACCTTCTGTTGTCCTCACAGTATATATCAGCCATGATATCAGAGCACTCTCCGTCTCTTCAACCACGCCCTCTGCATCCGAGCCCATAATTTCTGCCTGTGAAGCATCCCAGCTCAAAGAAGAAGGAAACCAATTGAGAGATGTTGCCTTCGACAAAGGGCGGTAACTCCTCGACGGAGCAGCTCCTAGAGGCGGAAATGGAGATATTGCCGTATTTTTAACTTGGTACACTGGGACAACAGGGAGAAGGCAGTCCATAGCACCCAGATCCTTTGACGCTATATTGCTAAGCCCAGCCACCTCGAGAGCATTGAAACATGCTTTGATGCCTTTCGATCGCTGCGGGGAACCAGGATTTGGAAATACAGTAAGCATGGCAGGTGCATATACAAGGGCGGCGGCCCTCCATCGAGAATTGCCGATAATAGCTGCCAATGCCTCGAAAATCGCTGTGATATCGGTATTTGAAGCTGCTGGTTCGGGGATGAGGTCTGTTACACCCTCCTGTTCGGCAACAAGATCAGCGCCTGGGATCACAAATCCGCGGGAGACAACGACGGATGCCAAATTTGTAGCCAGTGCATCTAGAATCCCGGATTTTGCAAGATCAACCTGGTGCCGCTCCTCCCAGCACAGCAAAGCAATCATTCTCGCCACTGAATTTCTTTGGGTTTGGAGTAGGTGACTTGTGACTGGAGTCACCAGAATGTCACGGAGGGCACCCAGAAGCGGCGGCACAAAAATCATATCTGCTAGATTGGCCAGCTCTATCGTGGGCGTTGAAAGGGCCAGCTTGGAGGCTTCGGCGATGTTGGTGACAGCCCTCAGTGCAGCAACAACGACTTGTGGAGGGTTTTCAGACGGAGGAATGTTTGATAATATGACAGACAGGGCGCCGGCCGCATGGATCGGGGCAAGAAAAGCAAAGCCACCTGGAAGTGGACGTTAGCCAGCGTCAGGGGGACAGCAATCTTTCAGGGCTTGTCGTACCATTAGCAAGGCTGGCAAGAACCTGGAGTGCTTGCAGGCGTACAGCTTCCTCTCCTGTCAAAGGGTTTGCTGATTGTGCCCAACCTTGACTGTCCTTGCTGCCTATGCTGGCAGAGGACCTGCTAGTATCCAGGATCCTAACAATTGGCTCGAGCACACCGTTATCAATCCACTTCTCCTTATTTTGAACATGTCCCACGATCTCGTGCTTGAGAGCTCGTAAGGCGGACGATTGCTCTCCGCGGTCGTGCGACAAAAGGGCCAGGTTCGTGACGCGCGCCATGGCGGGCAACGTTATGCGGTATGTCGTTGATAGGATAGAACTTCTCGTATTTCGTGCCGGAGCAGAATAATCCGCGGCTCAATTGTGGCCTTGGTACTTGAGTAAAAGCCACCCTCAGAAGCGGTTTCGGCTTGAAGACAGGCTGTTATCGAACAGACTGGTGGCCTGGAAGAACGGGCGCCTCGCGTTATGGCACAAATATGAGGTGACAAATCTTTAGCGATGTTCTTGCAAAAGTGCTGCTTGGGACATTCGACACTGGTAAAAGAATAGGAGGATGGGAGAAGAGGAGTTCGCGGCCGATTTCCTTGACCGTTGACGTCCAGTTAGTCTCTTGTATGTGGGAAGTTGCCTGCCTCGGCACCTTCCGCGACTTCTTGGAGAGGCAGCTGCAAGAGCGCTTCCGTGGCTCCTTTCCGGCGACTGCAGGAGAGGCAATGGTCAAAAGATGCACTGCCACAGACTGAGACACATATAATCGGAAGCTCGTCGCATTCGGCTGCATATGCTTGCACATACAGACATCGGAGCCACCTGGGCAATTCTAGCATTGGCATTTTGGCCACTGCGAATGGCGTCATGAAGAATATGGAAGCTCTGCCGCTGCCACAGGCCCCCTGTCCCTCGGCTATCAGCAACCGATAACGGCTTACATACTCGTCAACTCGTTTAGTGTCAATAGTGCCCAGGTGCATATGTGATTGACCGTAGCTTCAGTGCATCCTTAAACTACCACGTGAATACCTGGGTACTGCTATATGGAATGTAGAGCCTCAAGCCTAGAGTCATTTGCATCTAGGGCAGCCTCTCGAGATCATACCACGCAAGACCACCTTAAAGGATTCATCTATTGCATTATCTGGACTTGGACTGAGTATCAAATCCATTCTGCCGTCCTTATCTACCTAGGTACATACCCGTAGGCAGTTTGGAAGACGGTACCTAGGTAGTCCCAAATCCCCGTCCGACTACCTAGGTAGCCAACAGACGCGCGCCTTTGTACCATGTCATTGCGGTCGCATCATCGGATGCGAGGTTCTTCTCGGTAGTCCGACAGTAAGGGAGTGAGAGAGACGAGCCAAACCGGACCGAACCGGGGTCGCAGATGGGTTCCTCGCAATGAACACTGCTAATCATCCGCTATTCGCCAAGGCGGTCTGCTCCCCGGCTTGCTCGACTCAACGATCTGCATCATCCGGTTATCCCAGGCTGCCAGGCTAGCAGCCTCGGCGTCTGCTGTGTTTAACGTGGAGTGTCCCTGCTTATTACATACTAGATGCGGCCAGACCCACAACCATGAAGCGGACCGTTCAGCAGGAACTAGACGCAAATTCAACGACCTTCTCAACGTCGATAGGACCGCCTGTTCATTGGAACCTAAATTTAGGCGCAGAAGACAAGGCCTAAGCATTGCGCAATACTTAGCGGGCACCGAGCATCCTGAGCTCGAGAAGTCTCTAACCAGGCAACTTGAGCCTCTCGCCTGTTCGACCCTGTCTTATCCACGACGCTTCGTCTTCGAGGTCCTTCAACTCCTACCTTATCTTGCCGACGTCTTGCTGCCCTTTCTGGTAGGGTCTATTTCGAACCCCAGATTGGCGCCTGCTGCGGGGCCTTTCCGCCTGACGTCGACATCTAGATCCTCCTCGGCCCCATCTCGACGACCTGCACCAGCTTCGTGGTACTCGTCTCTGCTCCCCCATCCCGAGGCCATCGGAGCCTTCGACAGGGCTTCATACAATGCTGCGGAGACCATGTTGACTCGCTCCCCCGTTCTTGCAAGGTCTCCCAGCGCCTCGCCGAGTTCCTTCCATACCAGTTTCCATTATGCGCCCGCCTCCCCGCAACATCGATCCCCTCAGGTGCCGACCGCTGTTTCGCGGCGGCCATCGACAACGTCGCCTTTGGGCACTGCCAAGACCTCGCCGTCACATCCGTCAAAACAACGTTCGAGGCCTTCGCCCAAAGAATCACCACAGCTAGAGGGCACCACGAGGTACGTCGGCGTCGACGCCGCGACGCAATATTCGCCTATGGAACCACATAACTATTTTGCGCCGCGCAAAGGCCCGACGCAACCCTCGACTTCGAGTAATATCCCGTCTATCCCTGGCGCCTTGACCCTTCAGATACCGAGCCAACCAGAATCGACGCAATCAAGCACTTGTACGGACGCCACAATACCCACCCCAGCAGCCACCATTACAGATCAACAAGATACAGACACGACGACGACAGCGCCCTCCGAGTCAGATCCGCCGATGCTCAAGGCTTCGCACCCTCTCTCGCCTAATAAACGACGGATTGCCGAGGGACCGGAAGTATTGTCTGGAGAGTCCTCGACCGCCGTACAGGCTGTGGGAGCACTGCCGAAGCGTGTCAAGCCCGATGTGCCGCCTCCTAAAGTGCTGCCAGTAAGGTACGAGCTATGCGCGGTCGAAGATATAGTGGTCCTTATAGCGAATATGCTGGCGGAGCTGATAGAGACCAACGATTCCCTGGCCATGAGGTCGGGACAGTTGACGCGATTCCACAGCCGGTATGCCTGACACATGGGAAGTTCTCAAACGCGCAGCCATTACTAACCATGTGACATAGCACGGCACCAGGAATATCAGTCTTGGACTATCTGCACCGCCTTGCGAAACACGCCACGCTGACTCCGCCACTGCTACTCTCGATGGTCTATTACATTGATCGATTGTGCGCATTATATCCGGACTTCACGATGAACACGTTGACAGTACATCGGTTTCTCATAACGGCGGCTACTGTGGCGGCAAAGGGCCTATCAGACTCATTCTGGAACAACTCCACTTACGCCAGGGTCGGCGGTGTACGGGTTGCTGAGCTGAAGCTACTAGAGCTGGATTTCCTGACCAGGGTGGACTGGAAAATCGTGCCGGACCCGGACGTGCTGGTGGCTTACTACCGAGGCCTTGTACAGCGGTCGCCCGCTTATGTACTCGAGGATGAGGTGGAGCTAGAGCTTGACGTGGACGAAGATGGAGAGACTGAGATATCAGATGAGGTGGACGAGGACGATGAAGAACCAGTGGACGCCAGCGAGATCAAGACTTCGCAACAAGGCACAACACCGGGTCCGTCTGCGCAGGTATAGCGCTGGATGTGGCTCGTCATATGTGTACATGGCTGAGGGCGTGAGCAAGGATCTCTTGGCGGGGTTGTGTATTGGAGGTTGAGGAGCATGGGATCTCCGCTAGCCTCCCTGCCTGCGACAAGGTTATACGGGCATTACGCAGAAGGATGTGATGATTTGACGCGTTACGATATGAAAGTGGACTTTGTCAAGACATAGGGTACAAGGCGAAGAAAAGGAACGACCAGGGGGGAAGGGCCCGGAAAGGAGACCCCAAGGGCCGGATAGAAATGAGTATCCCAGTACAGTAGGCCATCCCGGGGATGGGCTGGGATATTTGATCGTATCACTACCCAAGCGGATTTGATCCCAAAAAAATTACATATAGCATACCTACAGTATTTGAGTATACCAATGAGTTCCAGTCACAGCTGTAACATCAAATCGGCGAGACAACCCACCTGTGCACGGACCACCTCCACAAGCACTTCAAGGCCCACTCCCTGACCCGTTGTGCTGTGGTAGGTCCAGTGTCCTTCCTCTCTCCGCCAGGGCGCTTCAACTAAACAACATCGAAGCTTCGCACAATCTCGCCAAGGTCGCCATTGCAAGATGCGTGCCTTCACCCTCGCATCCGCAGTCCTAGCTGTGGCATCGCTCGCATCCGCAGAACCCAAGGCAGTACCAATTCACGTCCAGCCCATCGACTCCAACTCCAATGCGCCCCCAGTCCCACTGGCCGAAGTGACCTACGACAACGACACGCCCGAAGGCAGCGCCGCAGTGACATACTACGATGCGCCGGAATTGCACCCGTCTGTGTCACTTGTCCGAATAGGTATCTACGACTCGAAGGCCAACCAGTGGCTGGGCTCGACCAGCGTGACAAGCGTGGAGAACTTTGGGGAGGGTTATGCGCCTCACATCGTGCTGTCGGTGGATGCGACGAACGGTGATGGCGAGGGAGAGGTCCTGGGTGCTTCCCTGAGGGGCGTCAGGATAGATGCCGGACAGACGAGGGATTTTGGACCGCAGGCGAAGGTTGTGACCAAGATTGTGGGAAAGCAGCCGGAGCTGAACAAGCCGATTGTGCTGTCGCCGGAGGGCAAGAACGTCGAGCCGGAGGAGAAGACGTTCCTCCAGAAGTCCGTTATACCCCATCACAACCCCTCCCCATTGCTATCGTTACTACCTCCAAGACTCATCAGGACGTGGTGGATCTTACATGCTGACTTCTTTATCCAGGTATTGGTGGGTGTTAGGCATCGCGGCAGTACTGGCTATGGGCGGTGGCGGAGACAAATAGAGCTCGACGATGGTTCAAGGTTCAATGCGATTACGACAACACAACACGGCGTCCTCCTCACAGGAGCGTATCGGAACAGAGTGACTCGTCATAGCACGCGACATGAACGTTTCGAGAGAACTAACCGTTTGACATCAGATCAGCCTGGATGTTGGTTTCGAAGGAGGCTGCCGTTATCTTCTTTCCATCTTGTCAAAGCAAGTGCTCTGTTTGCTTTCCATCTTGTCCCTTGGCATCCTCTGTTTCTACAGGTCCTTCAGTGCGACAATCTACCCCCACCACTCCCTCGCCGCCTCCCTGTTCCTGGGTAGGGGCCCTACCTACCTAGGTACCTACCATTGTGCAGCTCCCTCACGTGCAGCATGATAGCTGTGCTGGCAGACCCCTGCCTGCCTGGAGCCGTACCAGAGCTTCCAAAGTTCCAAGCTTCTCCCCGCCAACCAACGTTAATTGGACCCACACTGCGTACCGCACCCCAAATTTCCATCTAAACGGGAAACTAACTGCCCTGCCCGTGACGCTTGCGCAAACTGCTTTCCCTGACCCTCACCTTTTCCCTCCTACTTCCAAACTTTTGCGCACTGCAAACAAGCACGCACTTCTTCCACACCACACATCGTCAATTGACACAAACTTCTCCATTCAATACCGTCGCATTCAGAACAAAACATTCAAGATGGCTACTGAGCACGAGAACGGCAACGCCGCCGAGAACACCGCTGTTGCGGCTAGCGCTACTGAGACGCCTGTCGCTGACCCTAAGGGTAAGGGCAAGGGCAAGGCTGTCGCCACTGCTGAGGATGCCCCCAAGGACATCGCCGTTGACGATGACGATGATGACGACGAGGAGGATGAGGATGAGGTGAGCCCAGATTGCCCCGCCCTGTAAACCACACGCGGCTATGTCTTGCTAACAAACCTTCTCGACAGGCTGCCGACGATGGTACGATTGACTTCCCACATGATCACTTTGATGTGAACCACGAATCTAACATTACGATTCACAGCTGAGGACGATGACGAGGATGGCGACAACCCCGACCAAGCCATCTCCCTGGACAACGTTGTCGGTCGCCGCACCCGTGGAAAGGTCATTGACTTTGCCAAGGCTGCCGAGGAGAACCCCGCCGACGAGGACGAGGATGACGATGATGATGACTTCGAGGAGGACGACGACAAGATGGACGAGGACTAGGTGTTCCGATGCATTTGAGGGCTCTGCCACCTTGAGCCCAGGATGCTAAGAAGGCAGTCCCGAATTGAGGATTTGATTATGACGGTTGATGAAGGTTACGAAAAGGAAAAAACAATACTATGACGTCTGGGTGGATCGCAGTTACTCTACGGTTGGCTTCTGGATGGCATGGCCAAAGAAGGGTTCGAACTTTTGGTTTGGATCCGTTGGGTCCTCTGGAGGCTGTCACCCGAGAAGGCTGGGTGTTCACATGTAGATCTGGACGTCGATTGAAAACAATGATACCAGATTAATAAAGCTTGGTCCGAGTTGACCGATAACAACGATGGTGCATTGCCCTACAACTACCTAGTATCGCATGGTGATCCAATTCCTTATACATGTAACCCACATGTCTGAACCAGTTCTGCATTGGCATTGGCAGGCTGGTAAGTGACAGAGGCTTGATGTAAGCATCCCGTCCATTGCAATGCTTGTGGCCGAGATCGAGGGTCTATCACAAAGATGAAGCGATAATGGCAAGTAGTGGGGATTACCAGACCCCACTAACGAGTCGTTTGCACATGTGATTGATACCTCAGCATAGTACACATCTAATGGTACCTTGCACCCTTGGTACTGACTGGTACGGGCGTCAAGGAGGAACAAGAGAAACCGAACAACAGAGATCCGGCAATTAGCAATTAGTACAACGAACCAAGCAAGGTGACATCCAGACACGATCGATCTGACCACTCGCATCAGGACGAATTTGACAAAACAGGCATTACTTTGGACAATCCATCTGGATCCCTGGTTTGCTGCAGCTGCTGCAGCAGCACCCCCTATTTTTATTTACCTAAGAACATTTGGACCTTGGAAAGCTTAAACTTCCCTAAGTACCTCCAGGGCTATAACCAGGTAGAAACCTTGGAACCCACTCTGCCTCACCCAAATAACAAAAAAACATAGCACGCATGTGAGGGTGCACCAACCATGGCATCGAGGTACGTCCAGCAGCTTAACCCCGTCCCCAGCAGCTGTGCCGCATCAGACAGCAGCACCCAAGACAAAATGCCCCAAGCCTCGCCATCATCACTGTCCTCGTCACCCTCCTAGTGCCGGCCACAGGATAGAAGCCACGACTCTGCGCGACAGCCTGGCGACACACGAATAGAGGGAGACGAAGAGGGACAGATATCCACCATGCGCGATCACGACGTCGTCTGCGCCCACCTACCACAACCACGACCATCATAACCACCACCACCCTTCGTCGCCTACCCCGCTTGCATAATCATGATCGCATTCAGGATCACCTCGCTAATGCCCCGACGGCATGTAGATTCAACTCCACCCTCCACCAGCGCGACTCGCGCTCCGCATTGTTCGAAGGGTACACAGGCTCCGGCGCCGACAACAGGCGGGGCGTCACGCCGAGTCCGAGCCGGTTGAACCCGGCCGGCGGCGGGTATGGCTATGGGTACCCGGGCGCGATACCGCCGAACGGCAGCGGCAACGGCAACGGGAGCTGCAACAGCAGCGGGGACGCCCTAGGGGCAGGGTATAGGTCGGCGACGCCGAATAAGAGGTCAGTAGGGATGGGGCGGTAGCTGTGGTGGTGGGATGTGTGTCGTTTGGTGGTTCTATATACTGACGGGCGTCCTCTTGGCTGCGCGACCGCAGGGGCCAGTACAGCGACGCCGTGCTCAACGAGCTCGAGAGCCAGAACGATGCGCATATCGAGGGCATCATGGGCAAAGTGAGGGTCCTGAAGGATGTACGTTGCCCCCACCTCACCCTCACCTCCCCAACCTTCGTCTTCTCCTTCTTCTTCTTCTCCTCCTCCCCAAAGACACCAGCCCCGGAACGGAGACATCGCGAGGAGGGAAAGGGCACAGGAAACACTAGGCCACAAGGCCATGGCGGGTACACAACGCTGACGGGACACACACAGATGACGGTGGCCATCGGCGACGAGATCCGCGAGTCCTCCGCGCTGGCGGAGAAGATGAACGACCAGTTCGACCGGGCGCGCCTGCGCCTGCGCGGCACCATGAACAGGATGATGCTGATGGCGGAGAGGACCGGCGTGGGCTGGAGGGTCTGGCTCGCCTTCTTCGCCGCCGTCATCCTGCTCTTCACCTACGTTTGGCTGTTCTGATCCAGGTGGGCGGAGGAGCGAGCGAGCGAGTGAACCGGGGAGGGCTGACGGTTTCCGGGACGGGAGTGGGAGCCGTGACGGGAGTGCTCGGCTATGGGAGGGGAGTAGGCGATGCATATATTTCACTCACGAAAAACGGAGTTTGGGGGGCGTCTTTGCATGAAGAACGGGAAGGGCACACGTCGGCTAGAGAGCCCTTGTACCATACCGGATCATTGGGAGGGAGAGACCGAGTTCATTGATATCCATGTTGTAATGCCTGCGTCGTATGAATACAATCCTTTTCCTGCATGACATCGTGGTGTGTGCGTCTCAATGCGCTCACTTGGCGATGGTATATGGTGCTTCGGTAGGATTGGAGTAACGTGGCTTGAGACGGCACGTGTGAGGTTGCTGCATGCGACCACGGCAATGGAGTTCAAGGGGCGAAGACATTGTCCTCAATGCAGAGGTCATCGAAACGCAGGTACATCAGGAGTAAGAGGAGTCAAGGTTCAGGGCATGACCTGTATTGATCTCGGTTCTGCATCGTGACCGGTTCGGACTACAATGCTATAAGGCGCCTCGTCTCGATGGCTGGGTATCACTATTCTGTCCACTCCGAAGCCTGCTGGCCTGGATCCTATCCAGCCTCAGACTCCTCGCCTTCTCATATCATGCGGACTGCCCTCCAAGAAGCTACTCCCGTCCCGCGACAGCAGGCCGCTGACATCAAGCTCGCTCTGCGCCATGCTGGCCCTAACACTGCCCCTGACACTGCCCCTCATACTGCTCCGCGGCAGACTCCTCCGGAACCGCGAGGACGGCGGCGGGGCGAAACTAAGGTCGTGCGTGCCGTCCTCGCTGATCTCGGCCTCGGAATCCGTGTGCTCGTAGCCATCGTCAACACCCTCGGGGATGCCACCGTCCAGATCCGCGTCCATGTCCATATCTATGCTCGAGTCTTCAGGGTTCGTATCCCCGGGGATGTCGGCGTGGTCGAACTCGTGGACGAGGTCGTCCTCCTCGAGCATCCCCGCCCTTTCCTCCTCGTCGTCGTCGGCGTCGTCGTCGACCACCAGGCCGCCCTCCGGTCCGCGGGCCATCACCTCGCGCACGCGGACCTCCTCGGCGCGCATGCCGCGGACCTGGTCCCGCATGTCCCGCCGCTCGGCCGGGCTGACCTGTACCACCCCAGCGTTGTTTCGGGTACCAGTGACGCTCGCATCCTCGTCATCATCGTCCTCGGTCTCCTGCTCCTCCTCCTCGACGGTCTCATCATCATCCTCATCCTCGCTATCATCCCCGTCAAAACCAAAACCCTCCGCCTCGGGGATGTCGTCATCCAGGTCCTGCACCTCCTCACCCTCCCCGCCGCCGCCCATCATCGACTCGTCCATCTCGTCCTCGCCCGTCGCGCCCTCCGTCTCCGCCTCGGCCATCGACGCGGCGAGCTGCTGCTCCCGGCGCACGGCCTCGGCGTGCTCCTCGGCCTCGCGGCGCTCCTCGCGCATCTGGAAGAGCGTCTTGGGCACGCCGGGCGGCTTCAGCCACGCGCTGCCGAAGTTGGAGACGTTGAGGCGCCGCCGCTCCATGAGCTGCTCCTCGAAGCGCAGGCGCGCGAGGGGCGTGCGCTCCACCAGGGCGCGCCGGTCGCGGCTCGGGTGGCCATGGTGCTGCTGGTGGGCGCGCTCGCCGTTGGGCTGGTGGGCGTCGTTTGGGGAGGAGGTTGATGGGTCGTGGGGGCTGATGAGGTGGTGGGGTAGGGAGGATGGCGCGTGTCGGGAGGTGTACCAGAGGCTGTGGGACTGGTTGTGGCCGATCAGTATCAGAAGTGGTCTGGATATTGTGAGGATGCAGTGGGACTCACGTCACGGGGGGTGAGGTCGGGTAGCATAGGCATGGGATACATGATCCCCAGACCAGGCCGCCTCAGGCGGGCGGTTTGCTGCTATCGCAGACTGGTGCGGTGAGCAGCGGAGCGGGAGGGCATAGGCTCTTTCGCGATTGATTGAAGACAAGATTTGTAACAATGGTTGCGAGTGATTGAGCGATCGAAGAAGATGTCTTTAAGGAAGGTGATTCCGCAAGTGCTCGGAGCTGTTGAAGCTCCTATGGCTTAACTTTGGGTGTGTTTTGTTCCGATTCCTCATGACATCGCTGCTCTAGCGATGATGCGACTACCTGACAAGGCGGCAAGCATGTGATGCCTCGCAATGGTAAAATGGTCGATATCCTCGCCGGTGCCTTGGTGTTGGCGATGCCCCCCTTCGCAGCGTGGCCCGTGATACTGATTTCACGGGCCGAAAAGATCATCAAGCATGTGTTTACCAAAGCTCTTTCCTTGTTCTCTAAACAAGACCCCAAGTTTGGTGATTGTGCCTGCTGGTTTACCCCGGAAGGCGGCCAAGCAAAAGAGCCGCGCGGCTGACAGCTGGTCAGTGCGCCGCTGGACCTGACGACGATTGAAGTATACAGGTACCTGCGTAGACCCCTGTCGGATCTTAACAGGGATCTGGCAATGAGAGGTACTAAGTACCTATGTACTGAAGTTTGTAGATATTCCGACCAAATTCCCTTGATTGCTGCATCAAACACGATACACAATACGTAAATCAATACTGCGGGTGTGTGCGAAATACTCGTAATAGACGGCAAATCTTTGGTACATGCCTCCTACCGCCGGGAAGTCTGTAACGGTCGGAACGGCCATATTGTCGGCGTTTTGGTAAGGAAATAGAATTGGCTCGCTGCCTTGTTGCAACGCGGATTTGTTCGCTGGTGTTTGCTGTTCCATGTGAAGATGTTTGGACTAGGTCCACGGCTATCGGAAGCGGTTGAGTTTCCATAAGGTAACCGCAACTACTCTGCTTGGTGGCTGTTTCAATGGCAGCGAGACGGTGGAGATGATGACAGCCATTGAACGAGAGACGAGTACCTATCGTACACGAATCCTACACCTTTCCAACCCACACCCTGTCGCCGTCCAAGGAGTTCCATCTCAAAGCCTTGTAGGTCAGTCGGCAAGGGGGGCAGAAGATATCTGGTGGACCAAGAATTTGGACTGAGCTCGCTTAGGTGGATAGGGCGCTGAAGGGCAGTCCGTGGTGTGCAACGATAGACTAAAAATCACTGTAACATTGTTAGGCGTAGTTCTCATGCCCGTCCGCAAACCGCGGGGAGATGGGGTATTCGAATGTCCGGTACCCAGACACCATCCTCCTGCAGGTTGTTAGTGTTGCCTTGCAGAAGCTAGGTCTCGTGAAAGTGCAGCTCGGAGAAAGTCGGGAGATTTCTTATCCAAGTCACAAGAGCTCGGAGGTTTGAACGTGATGATTGTGCGTGTCACCGCAATATAGATGCCAAAACATCTCCGACATGTCGACAAGCAACCCATCGGCCAGCCGATCTCGGCTTCTACTCGTAGGATCAAAACGTTGACCTGAGGTGCAGTCTCCACAAACAACGACTATCTATCTGGGTGTTCGGAGATACGGCTGACCGAAGATATGTTGCCGAGCGCGGACCGGCAGTATGCCTTTGCCATGGTGCCTACTCAGCCGCTCAGTTAGTTACACATGAGGCCGCTGACCTCCTATGTCTTCATAACTGGATCATGATCTGCCGATCGTAACAGACGAGGTATACGTCAAAGAGGAGATCTGTATAGCATGCCATATCAGATTCGCGAGCGTTATCAGCATACCTGGGTGTTCAATATGCTCCTGTGCAGATGACTGCCCAGGTGAAGCTGGTTGATCAATGGCGGGGTATATGGCAGTATGTATCCTTAGTCCTATAGTACTACCTAGGTAGTATGTAGGGACGAGGCTAGATGCTTGCATGTGGTTCGATCTGGTTGGCTTGAGATAAGACGATTTGAGCAACCGCATCACTTCCAATTGGCCCCTTCAGAGATTCCATGATGACGATTCTTTGACACCAAGCTATAGAAAATTTGACGGTCACGAGGGCGCAGCCTTTCCCTATTAGATCGATCCTTCACTGCAATGCAGGGTTTGCAGGGAGTTCCGCATATAGCACCTCTTCAATTCTCCAGATGTCCTGACCCTCACATTCGTGGATAAAGTCGAATCGTCGATGCTGTCCAGCCGATCCAGATGCCCTCGTGTTGATTCGGTCGGCACCCGACCAATTCTTGACACGTATTGATGATACATGTTGGAGGAGGGGGACACTGGGCTTTGGTGGAATTAAAGTACCTGGTTGCGGACCCCTCCCAAGGGAAGTGGCATGTGTATTCGACACCCCTCCGCTCGAGCCCCCCAAGGATTCCCAATTCGGCTTAAATATGGCGGTTCTGGTGGTTGTGTCCTAAGGTTACGGTGGTCCAGGGGTCTGGCAGATGCAGTCTATACAGTATGCGACATCGGCCTGGTGAGTAAATACACGATTTTGATTGGGTGGTTGAGCAAGCCGGGGTTGTTTGTTCATGCAGGGTGCGGGCCCAGAATGCGGGCCCTGGCTTTGCCCGCAGTCCGGTCAAGGGTGTTCAGGTATTCCCTGCTAGCCGCGCATCGTGGTGTGGGGTGATTATCACTAAAGCTGGGGTTGGGAACGGACCACGAAGACGTTCCAATTCACCCCCCATTTGTGATGGTGGGGTCACGGAATCAACGTCTGCAGCAAGCAGCCTATGTAATCTCAGTACTTCGACACCTTCAATACAGAGATGCTAGCCTGACATGCCGAATACTCGCTAGCAAATTGAAAGACCCTATGTATCAAGGGCGTTCAAATCATATATTTTTGTTCGAAGGCTTGATTCCGTAGCGCGCAACATGCATTTGTTCCAGTGGCCTAGACTGAGGATGGGATTTCTAACAGGTTACTCTGAAGTAGCATTACTACATCCGGTCATCTGGTATACGGCAGGGAAGATACAGGACCCTGAAGATTCTAGCCGCGCTGCATCAATCTTGCAGCTGCTTGAATTCTGCCTGGAGTGTGATTGGTCTCTATGAGAGATGGAAACCCGCAGGCCCAAAGACCTGGTTCTATCCCTACAGGCTTCATAATATGGTAGGTGAAGATCTTTCCAAGGTTTGCAGCTTGAGTGCGGACTCAGTGGCTCAGGCCACCCTACTGAAGGGTAGAGGTACGTAACTTGTTAGATCTATGGTGGGAAGTTGTTGTGTCTACCTTGGAGAGGAAGGCTCCAACCAGCAGTGGGAATACAGCTGTTCTCTAGTGTAGGTGGCCTTATTTGATGAAGTAACAAAATGACAAAGAAAGAAGATCCACGGGTGTGGGATGGACAGCGACCTCGGCCAGTGGCAGTAGTGCAATTAGCAGTCACAGGATTCTCTGACGTATGTATCTTCCCGGGTTGCCTTGCTTGCATATTCCAGTGCAGGGGTACCCCCACCGGCTTCCTCCATCGATACCCACTGATACCCCTGTTAAACTTCCCCGGCCTCTCATTGCCCCTCCACACCCAATCCTAGGGCGCCTGAACAGGCCTGACGCACTGATGCGCTGACGCCCTCGGCTCTACTTCGTACCATAAGCATGCTGGGAAAGTTTGTAGGCAGTTACTCTGCTTTTAGAATCACGGGGGAGCTATGCCTGCCTTGCCCAGATACATTGTGCTTGCTGCATAGAGCTTGGGAGCTTGATATTTAGATCCAATTCAATCTAGAGTGGAGGCTTGGCTTATCATTGACCTGACCTGAACCAGCCGACTAGTTCTTCCCCCCCTTCCCAATAAAGTCTGCCGGCCCTCAATCCCAAACCTCTGCTTAGCACACTTTCCCTTCTCTCCTCCTTCTCTTCCCATTCTTCAGACCCGAACCCTTTCCCAATCGCAGGCTATATCGCTCTCCGAGTACGCTTCCTCTGCCAGCTTCTGTCCACTGGACCATACGAATCCGAACAAGTAAGTAGTAGTGCAAGCCCATCAACATGCTTCCTCTGCCATGTAGAGTTGGAGAGTCAAACTGCAACATACGCCCTGTTTCGCCTGTCGATGAGTACCGATATCTGTGCTGGTAGTAGCACACGTATTTGAAGACAATCCGATGCCTTTCTACAACAGTCCAAGTCCTACTGGGCCACTTCGGCTTGATCAGACGCGACACCAACACCAACGTTCACAAGCCAAGAAGGGCTAGCACACCCATGTGCATAGTTCACGATCATCACCAGAGCAAATGGACCAAGCTCTTTTCACCGGGGGTTCCGACACGATGTCAAATGCGAGTCTCGGCCCAGCAACATACGAAGCGCATCTTCCCGCATTATACATATGCAGTGGACGCAACACAGGAAAAAGAAAAGAAAAGAAAAGCAAAGAAAAAAATGACCGACTGCCACCTTCCCTCCAAAACGGGTCGCCTGTAGCCGTTCTCATGAGCCCAACGAAGAGGGCAACCTACCGGCCGCTAGACTGTCTTGCATACCCTCAAACGCCTTTTGACTATGCGAGAAGGTGCAGCCGTGAAACGGACGTCAGTATATCGGCACAAAACGGCCAGTAAATGTCGCCTGTGTTGCGCAGCCTCTGCAGCAGATCGCTCGCTTCGTCCAGGGGAACCCCATGCCGTTAGCGGTATGCGACCGCTTCGAGCTGAGAGAACTTGAGCCCTTCACTTCTGATGGCCGGCCCCCGTCATCCAAGTCATAGCTGTGCCCCCAGGGAACTTGCTTCTGAGTTTGCGGGATGGCACTCTTTTGACAGTCATCCATGGAATCCAATGTGCAGAACCGGCCGAGCTAGGCTGCATGGCTTATGCCACCCTTGGAGGGCTTGTTGGGTTTGAGGCCATCCCATTATCAGGCGTCTCAAGATGACTACGGGAACAAGCCAGTGGAAGGGACCGGCGACTCTGGAGGGAAGCCTGAGTACACCTGCAGATTGCCGGATGATCACAGCTACACAATTCTGGAAGGCAGCTCCCATACAGCCAGAGCAATCTATCAATCCATATGATAAGCCCGGAACGTCAACCTTACCGAGACGTCCGAGGAACCATGAAGCAGTGCAACCTTTCAGCAGCACAGCTCGCAGGCATCTGATTGACTCTCCACTTGCAGCTGGTTGTGTAGCCTTCGAACACTTAGATGGCAGATATTAGAATGTCAGTGGGCTAACAATGAGGTTTGCAGAAACTCTTTGCAAGAGCACCGCTGTTGCTCTGAAACCTCGAAATCACACCTCGTCTCTGCTCTGCCCGGAGACAGGCTTAAAGTCCTTCAGTGACTTCCTACAGCCGCTCAAGATCCTTGGAGTGGTGGCCTAGCATGGGCTTGAATATCGAGTTCGACGATCGACAAGAACAACTTCAGGCCGAACAAGAAACGTACCATCCCTATGAGTATCAGGAAGAGGGCAACGGCTCTTGGGCCGGTGCCCTGCCGGTGAAGCAGTAGGTGTCTTGCCCCAAGCCAAAAACTTGCAGCTAGCTGATCGTTTGTATCCAGGGGACTGTATGACCCCGACTTGGAGAAAGATGCCTGCGGTGTTGGCTTTGCCTGGTATGTATGTGTGTCTCTGGTGGTGTAACTAAGCTGACGAAATAATAGCCACATCAAGGGCAAGGCAAGCCACAAGATCGTTAGTGATGGTTAGTTGAATCATCTTCTTGAGCCTTTTACGGCCCTTTAAACTAACGTCAAACAGCCCGCAACTTGCTTTGCAACATGACGCACCGTGGCGCAACTGGTGCCGATGGACGAGATGGTGACGGTGCTGGTGTCATGACCTCGCTTCCCTTCAAGTTCTTCATCAAGAACTTCGAGCGTGAAGTTGGTATCAAGCTTCCCCCTCCTTCGCAGTACGCCGTCGGCAACCTTTTCTTTAATCCCGAACCGGAGAAACTGGAGGAGCAGAAGCGGCAGTTCGAAGACATTGCCGAGTTTCTGGGATTGCGTGTGCTTGGGTGGCGAGAGCCTCCCGTCGATTCGTCTCTACTGGGCCCGGCTGCTCTCAGCCGGCAGCCCAACATTCTGCAACCCTTCGTTGTCCTTGCATCTGCTTACGGCACTGGAAACGAGCCAGAGACGACCGATTCCGAGAAGTTCGACTTGAGACACTTTGAGAGACAGCTCTACGTGCTGCGAAAACGCGCAACACACACTATTGGCCTCCACAATTGGTTCTATATCTGCTCACTGTCCAACAAGAACATCGTGTACAAGGGTCAACTTTCGCCTGTCCAGGTCTATTCATACTACCACGATTTGGTGAACGCCGACTATGAAGCACACTTTGCTCTGGTACACTCTCGATTCTCCACAAACACATTCCCTTCATGGGATCGAGCACAGCCCCTTCGATGGGCCGCCCATAACGGTAAGAGAGCCCTCCAGGCTTAGTCACTCGAGCGTACTAACATAAATCCAGGTGAAATTAATACTCTACGTGGAAACAAGAACTGGATGAGGGCTCGTGAGGGCGTGATGCAGTCTGAGGTTTTCGCGGATGATTTGGAGTCGCTGTATCCAATTGTGGAAGATGGTGGCTCAGACTCCGCTGCTTTCGACAATGTTCTTGAACTGCTCACCATCAACGGTGTGCTATCTCTGCCAGAAGCTGTTATGCTGATGGTTCCCGAGGCGTGGCAGGATAACCCTCACATGGATCCCAAGAAGGCCGCATTCTATGAGTGGGCTGCGTGTCAGATGGAACCATGGGACGGCCCGGCCCTGTTCACATTTGCCGACGGTCGCTTCTGTGGTGCCAACCTCGACCGAAATGGTTTGAGACCTTGCCGGTTCTATGTCATGGACGATGACCGCATCATCTGTGCCTCTGAAGTAGGGGCCGTCCCCTTAGAGCCTGAGGGCGTTGTGCAAAAGGGCCGTCTGCAACCAGGCCGCATGCTGCTGGTCGATACACAAGAAGGCCGTATCATCGATGATCGTGAGTTGAAGGAGAGGGTTGCCAACCGACAAGACTTCCGTTCCTGGCTAGACGAAGAACTACTCAAGATGGACGAGGTACTCCAGGCCATGGAGACTGATAAGTCCTTGGAGTTGGTAGCCAAGCCTGACTCCACGCCTGTCCAAGAAGACCCTCTTCTACATGCCTTTGGCTACACCTTCGAGCAGGTCTCTCTGATCATTGCTCCTATGGCAGCCGACGAGAAGGAGGCTCTTGGGTCAATGGGCAATGATGCTCCTCTTGCTTGTCTTTCCAAGCAGCCACAACTGCTCGAGAACTATTTCCGGCAATTATTCGCCCAAGTGACCAACCCTCCAATCGACCCCATCCGAGAGTCTATTGTCATGTCGCTAGACTGCTACGTTGGCCCACAAGGAAATCTGCTAGAGATGGACCCTATACAATGTGGTCGTCTGCACCTCAGAAGTCCCGTCCTCTCAATCCCTGAACTCAACGCGCTCAGGAACATGTCGAAGGTATATCCCGAGTGGACAGTGAAGGTCATTGACATCACCTTCCCAAAGAAGGACGGCGTTGAGGGCTATGTTAAGCACCTCGACTACATCTGCAATGAAGCGACTGATGCAATCGAGAAGCGCAACCGCATCATCATATTGTCTGACCGCAATGTCTCGGCAGACCGGGTTGCTGTCTCGACTCTCTTGGCATCTGGCATGGTCCACCATCACCTGGTTAACAACAAGTGGCGATCGCTCGCAGCAATAGTCCTCGAGAGTGCTGAGGCCCGCGAGGTTCATCATATGTGCGTCCTCCTTGGCTACGGCGCTGATGCCATCAATCCTTATTTGGCCATGGAGTGTATCCTAAAGTTGAGCCGTGAGAAGCTCATTCGAAAGAATATCACGGAGGAGGATCTCATCAAGAACTACAAGCACTCCTGTGACGGTGGTATCCTGAAGGTCATGAGCAAGATGGGCATCTCGACTCTGGCTAGTTATAAAGGTGCGCAGATCTTCGAAGCTCTGGGGGTGCACAGCACCGTCGTCGATCGATGCTTCAAGGGCACTGCATCCCGGATCGGGGGTGTCACTTTTGAGACCATCGCCGAGGATGCTTTTAGGCTCCACGAACGAGGCTTCCCGTCCCGATACACGGTTGGCATCCCTGGTCTCACCGAATCCGGTGAATACCACTGGCGAGACGGTGGTGAGCCTCACGTGAACGACCCCGTCTCTATCGCCAACATACAGGACGCTGTTCGTAACAAGAATGACAGGTCCTATGAAGCGTACTCTAAGTCGGAGTATGAGCAGATCAAGTCGTGCACCCTCCGAGGTATGCTGGACTTCAACTTTGATGAATCGAAGTCTATTCCTATCGACCAGGTTGAGCCTTGGACCGAGATCGTCCGCCGCTTTTGTACCGGCGCCATGTCGTACGGTTCAATTTCCATGGAGTCGCATGCCACATTAGCTGTCGCAATGAACAGGCTTGGAGGAAAGTCCAACACAGGTGAGGGTGGCGAGGATCCCGAGCGTTCTCTGATCGACGAAAATGGCGACACCAGACGCTCAGCCATCAAGCAGGTAGCAAGTGGCCGGTTTGGAGTCACTTCTGCATACCTTGCCGACTCTGATGAGATCCAAATAAAGATGGCCCAGGGTGCAAAGCCGGGAGAGGGTGGTGAATTGCCAGGAAAGAAGGTATCGAAGGGAATCGCACGAACCCGCCACTCGACTCCAGGCGTCGGCCTGATCTCTCCCCCACCCCACCACGATATCTACTCCATTGAAGATCTGAAGCAGCTTATCTACGACCTCAAGTGCGCTAGCCCCCGCTCGCGAGTCTCCGTCAAGCTCGTCTCCGAGACAGGTGTCGGTATCGTTGCTGCCGGTGTTGCCAAGGCCAAGGCTGATCACATTCTGGTCTCTGGTCACGATGGCGGCACTGGTGCTTCTCGGTGGACCGGAATCAAGTATGCTGGGCTCCCTTGGGAGCTTGGTCTGGCTGAAACCCACCAGACGCTAGTCCTTAACGACCTCCGTGGCCGCGTTGTTGTCCAGACTGATGGCCAGCTGAGAACAGGTCGGGTAAGTCACCCTTAGTTCCTCCTGACTTGATACGGAGCACAGGCAGACAACTGCATATAAGTAGCTGGGATTCACATACTAACTCCTGGGGATAGGATGTGGCTATAGCCTGCTTGTTGGGTGCCGAGGAATGGGGCTTCGCAACTACTCCTTTGATTGCTATGGGATGCATAATGATGAGGAAATGCCATCTGGTAAGAGCCCTACTACTCCGACTTTTAGTATGGAAGTATAACTGACCGTGTGATGAACAGAACACGTACGTAACTCCTGAGAGTATTTGGTCTTCTCCATATCACCTACCTCCCTACCACTCTCCTCTCTTACACTTTCAACACTCAACATCTAACTCTCAATTCTTCCACTGTAAACTCCTCCACTCTCCTCCCTCCTATTCTCCTCACTACTACACTCCCCCCTACTACTATCCTTCCTTCCACTTTCCTTGCTAACATCATCCTCCCTACCACTATCCACCTTACCAAACAAGACCCCACCACTCTATCACTACCATCCTACCACCCCAGTCATACGAACACCTATCCTGATGTTTCTATACCCGTTCTCCTTTCGTCCTGTTTCCGAGTCCGGGAACAAGTGGATTCCGCAGTAACAAAGGCTTGATTCCTCCTGGATCATGTCCTCTACCTCCGTTCCGCCTTAGACTGAGCAATTACTGACCCTTTGGCATACAGGTGCCCGGTGGGCTTAGCGACCCAGGACCCTCAACTGCGCGAGAAGTTCAAGGGAACGCCTGAGCACGTGATCAACTTCTTCTACTACGTTGCGAATGAGCTTCGAGCCATCATGGCCCAGCTGGGCTTCAGAACCATCAATGAGATGGTTGGCCGTGTCGAAAGCTTGAGAGTTCGAGACGACCTGCGGACTAGGAAGACAGAGCATCTCGATCTGGACCTCCTGCTCACCCCCGCGCATTCGCTGCGAAGCGGAGTCGCTACGTTCAACGTCCGGAAGCAAGACCACCGTCTTTACGTGCGCCTAGACAATAAGCTCATTTCCGAGGCTGAACTCACTCTGGACAAGGGCCTTCCCAGCCGTATTGAATGTGACATCGTCAATACTGACCGTGCAATGGGTACTTCTCTGTCCTACCAGATTTCCAAGCGTTACGGAGAGGCTGGTTTACCAGTCGATACAGTTCATGTATCCATCAAGGGATCGGCAGGCCAATCCTTCGGTGCTTTCTTGGCACCGGGTGTGACACTCGAGCTAGAGGGTGATGCCAACGACTATGTCGGCAAGGGCCTGTCAGGTGGTCGTCTCGTCATTTATCCTCCTCGTTTAGCTGTCTTCAAGGCGGAGGAGAACGTCCTGATCGGCAACGTCTGTCTCTATGGTGCCACTGCTGGTCACTGTTACTTCCGCGGTGTCGCTGCTGAACGTTTCGCCGTGCGAAACTCGGGTGCCCATGCTGTCGTCGAGGGCGTTGGTGACCATGGTTGTGAGTACATGACTGGCGGCCGTGTTGTCATTCTTGGAAGCACCGGGCGCAACTTTGCGGCTGGTATGTCGGGTGGTATTGCCTATGTTTTGGACAAGGGCCATGACTTCCTGTCGAAGCTGAACACGGAGATGGTGGAGGCTTCTCCCATCGAGGACCCCAAGGAGATTGCTTTTGTCCGCGGAATGATCGAGGACCACCACCACTATACAGGTTCTGAGCTTGCTGCTCGCATCCTTGTGGACTTCAACCGAGTTCTGCCCCGGTTTGTCAGGGTTCTGCCAATTGACTACAAGCGAGTTCTGCAGGAGGATGCCGCCAAGGCAGCCTTGGCGAAGAGGGCTGAGCTGAACTTGCCTATCATTCCCGGCCAGAAGGAGGAGAGGAAGAAGTCTGCCCCTCTTCAGGATATGGAGGAAGCCATTGGGGATGCCAACGCCGAGAAGAAGCGTGCTCTTGTTCTCGACAAGACTAAGGGCTTCATGAAGTACCACCGCCGATCTGAGAAGTACCGCGACGTCAAATCCCGTGTGAAGGACTGGGCTGAGCTATCCTCCCGACTCGACGAGGACGAGCTGAAGTATCAGTCTGCCCGCTGTATGGACTGCGGTGTTCCCTTCTGCCAATCTGACACTGGTTGCCCCATCTCCAACATCATTCCCAAGTGGAACGAGTTGGTATTTCAAAACCAGTGGCAGGATGCTCTGAACCGCCTGCTCATGACCAACAACTTCCCTGAGTTCACTGGCCGCGTCTGTCCTGCACCTTGCGAGGGAGCATGTGTCTTGGGCATCAATGAAGACCCTGTTGGTATCAAGTCGATTGAGTGTGCCATCATTGACCGTGGTTTTGAGATGGGATGGATGGTTCCTCGTCCTCCTCAGGTCCGCACTGGCAAGAAGGTTGCGATTATCGGTTCTGGTCCTGCTGGCCTTGCCGCTGCTGATCAACTCAACCGGGCTGGACATCTGGTGACAGTCTACGAGCGTGCCGATCGTCTCGGTGGCTTGCTCATGTACGGTATCCCTAACATGAAGCTCGACAAGCGCATCGTCAAGCGAAGAACCGACTTCATGGCTGCCGAGGGCATCCAATTCAAGACTAGCGTAAGCGTCGGCGAGGACATCACTGTCAACGACCTGCGGGCCCAAAGCGATGCTGTCATTCTCGCCACGGGCGCGACAGTTGCGCGGGACCTGCCCATTGAGGGTCGCAACCTCAACGGTATACACTACGCCATGGAGTTCTTGCACAAGAACACCAAGTCTCTACTGGACTCCGAGCTGGCGGACGGTAGTTACCTCTCGGCAAAGGGCAAGCACGTCGTGGTCATTGGTGGTGGTGACACCGGTAACGACTGCATTGGTACCTCGGTTCGTCACGGTGCCAAGTCAGTTGTCAACTTCGAGCTCCTACCTCAGCCGCCCGAGACTCGTGCTCGTGATAACCCCTGGCCACAGTGGCCCCGCATCTACCGTGTCGATTACGGCCACAGCGAGGTGCGCCAGCACACTGGCAAGGACCCGCGCGAATACTGCATCAAGTCGTCGAGATTCGTTTCCGATGGCAGCGGAAACGTCAAGGGTATCGAGACGGTGCGTGTGGAATGGGCAAAGGGTGAGGCCGGAAACTGGGTGCTAAAGGACGTTGAGGGCAGCGAGGAGTTCTTCCCCGCTGACTTGGTACTACTGGCCATGGGTTTCTTGGGTCCCGAACAGCGTGCCATCGGGGACGAGATTGAGAAGGACGGCCGAACTAATGTCAAGACACCGGCGGGTAAGTACCAGACGAACGTCCCTGGTGTATTTGCGGCTGGTGATTGCCGACGTGGCCAGTCTCTCATTGTTTGGTAAGCTATTCCTATGCCCTTCCTCCGAGTTTCATCACCAAGCTAACATCTCCCGTAGGGGTATCAACGAGGGTCGCCAGGCAGCTCGTGAGGTTGATCTCTTCCTGGAGCACTCCACCAACCTGCCCGTCACCGGTGGTATCGTGAAGCGGTCGGCAAAGGAGATCCTAGGGAAGATCCAGCCCGTTGCTCCTGTTGCCGCATAAGATCGAAATCGTAACGAATCGTTCACGATTGTATGTTGATTGTACGAAGGGCCTGTTCTGTATTATTGATTGACGATTACCCATGTACGCACACGCGTGAATGTTACATTACAGCGGCATGCGGATGACAAGGATGGAGAAGCCAAAAGCGCAGGCGTGACGAAAACAAAAGGGGACAACGGATCGAAAAGGAGGAAGCATTCCATATGTACAGGATGGAAGTGAATGATCGTTTTCGTCCCTTCTCAATTTTATACCACAGTGCGCGCGTCTTTGGGACGGGTCATGTTCTTTAGATGTCAATAAAAGCTGTTGTTCACGACCTGGGTGGCCCTGTGTGGTATACTATGCACTCGGCTTGAAAGTAATTACTAGGTACTTGGGTGAATATAGCGTATGGCAAAGCCTACGGGAGGAGTGCCCAACAGAACGGGCCTGAATGCCGAATGAGAGACTGTTGATTATCTGGGTGGTCAAACAAACCCAATTCCCATATTTGGGGTCTGCAATGTCATCTCGGGATTGTTTTCTGACGCAACCCAACTCAACAGTAAGGAGACGTTACATAGTAGTACCGTGAATGGTAACTGAGCACGCGATACGAAACGGTCTTCTGCGCACGTGGGAAGGCTGGCTTCCTGATAGGTCAATTGCATGCCAATCGATCGAGCAGTGAAAGAACATTTTCAGTTGATGCTGCATCGCTTGGCAGATTGAGGGACGTGGGGCGACGATCCGGACGCCATTGAGGAGTGCCAGAGTGCGGAGGGGCAGCGGGAGCTCTTAGCTAACATCCTCCGTTGCAATGCGACCTTGGCTGCTTGGACCTTGCCAACCTGATATCCTGATTCGGCAAGCCTCAGCCGTCAACCTCCAATTCCAACCTTTCTTTACCCACGTGCCTTCTTTTCTTTCTCTTTTCCTCTTGTATAGAATTATCACTCGGGGTATAGCAGGCAGGTTTGCAACTAACTGAACAATCGCTGAGACGTAACACCCGATCATACATCATACTAGCTCCCGTGTCTCTGCGACTCGCCTTGCGTCACCGCATTCCACAAGCACTGGTGCACGAATCCCTCCCACACTCCTCTCCAGGGAGCACACTGCAAGATGCGCTTCGGCAAGACGCTACAGACCTCGGTCCACGAGCCATGGAAGGACAATTACCTTGACTACGCCAAGCTGAAAAGCCTGCTCCGCGAGAACGACCCCGACTATGACGATGAGTCGTGGACCGACGACGACGAGACCAAGTTCTCGGACGAGATCTTCAACGTCCAGCTGGAGAAGGTCGCCAGCTTCCACGAATCGAAGTTCAACGAGCTGAAGGAGCGTGTCGATGCCGCTTTCGGGAGGCTCAAGGAGCTGCCCTCCGTAGAGGACGGCCAGCCCCGGACCGACGCCGCCACCCAGCAGCTGAAGGAGCTCGAGACGGAGCTGGACGCCATCACGAACGACGTCAACGAGCTCAAGAGGTATAGCAACTTCAACTATACCGGCTTCCTGAAGATCGTGAAGAAGCATGACCGTAAGAGGGGTCTGCGGTACAAGATCCGGCCGCTGATGATGAAGCAACTGTCCGATCGACCTTTCAACTCGGAGCATATATATGCCCCGCTGGTCCATAGGCTTTCGCTCGCGTACTTCACCGTGAAGCAGCAATTGGAAGAGGGCGTCAGCGATGGCGTTCTGGCCGAATTGCAGGGTGGCGTTCAGGAGACTCGGAACGGAGAGAAATATTCGGCGCACAAGTGTAAGTGGCTACACGCCTGGTCTGTTTGAGGCACATTTCTGACTGCTGCGATATAGTCTGGGTACACACCGACAACCTTCTCGAGGTCAAGACTTTCATCCTGCGTCGTTTACCCCAACTCGTCTACAGCGAGGTCTCATCCAAAGAAGTGGACGGCCATGAAGACCCCAGCTTGACTTCCCTCTACTTCGACAACTCCAAGTTCGACCTGTACAAGAGGAAGGTGGGACGAGAGTCCGATGCGTCGTCTCTCCGGCTTCGGTGGTATGGCTCGCTGGGCGCGACGCCCGAGATCTTCCTCGACCAGAAGATCATCCATGAGGGTGGCAGCAGCGAGGAACGCAAGTTCACCATCAAGGCCAAGTACGTCAAGGCTTTCATCGATGGCGAGTACAAGATGGAGAAGACCATCTCGAAGATGGAGAGGCAAGGCCACAGCGAGGAAGAGGTCGCCACTTTCAAGTCTACAGTCGAGAACATCCAGGAGTTCATCAAGGAGAAGAAGCTGCAGCCAGTGATACGGGCGAACTACAAGCGCACAGCATTCCAGAAGCCAGCGGATGACCGCGTCCGCATTGCAATAGACACGGACTTGGCCTTCATCCGCGAGGACACATTGGACTCGAGACGGCCATGCCGTGACCCTAACGAGTGGCACCGGCTCGACATTGACAACCGGAATATAGGGTACCCCTTCAAGGACATCAACCAGAGCGAAGTCTCTAGGTTCCCCTATGCTCTCCTGGAGATCAAGCTGAAGGAGGATGGCCGGCGCAAGAGGCCAGAGTGGATCGAGGACCTGATGTCCTCGCATCTGGTCTACCCAGCCAACCGGTTCTCCAAGTTCGTCCACGGAGTCGCAGTGCTCTTCGACGACTACGTCAACGCCTTGCCATTCTGGCTGAGCGACCTGGACAAGGACATCCGCAAGGACCCCCAGGCCGCCTTCGAGGAGGAGGAGCAGAAGAAGGCCAGACGCGCCGCCGACGAGCAGGTCGTGGGCAGCGTCCTCGGCAACGTGCCCCGCTCGTACCAGCCCTCCAAGAGCTCGCCCGTCAGCAAGTCATACCTCGCAGAGCGACTGGCGTCGGAGAACTCCCTGGCGAACAGGGTGTCATCGGCCTCGACAGCCGTGGCCGGTCCCTCCCGCACGCACGGGGAGAACGGCGAGGCGGCGGAGGCCCAGCAGCAGCAGCAGCAGCAGCAGAGCTACGGCACCATCATGCCCAACTTCTCCATCCTGACGCGGTACGCGCGGCTGCGCAAGAAGAGGGACAACGTGCAGCTCCCCGAGGGCGTGGTCGAGCCCGAGACGTGGATCAAGAACGCGGGCCCGCTCAAGATCGAGCCCAAGGTGTGGCTGGCCAACGAGCGGACCTTCATGAAGTGGCAGCACATCTGCGTCCTCCTTGGCGGCCTGGCCGTGGCGCTGTACACGGCCGCCGGGGCGGACACGGTGGCCCTGGCCATGGGTATTGTTTATATCGCCATCGCGGCCTTTACCGGCGGCTGGGGCTGGCTGATGCACCGCCAGAGGAGGCAGATGATCGTCGACCGGAGCGGGAGGGACTTTGATAACCTGTTCGGGCCCATGGTGGTCGCTTTCGCGCTGATGGCGGCGCTGGTGATCAACTTTATCTTCCAGGTTAGTTTCCACCCCCCCCTCCTTTTCTTGTTCTGTTCTTTCTTTTCCTTTCTTCTTTTTCTTTCGCTCTTTTGCTTTCTCCTCTCCTTCCCTTTCAAGGGTTCCTATTTGGTAGGTATACTGGTCCCCGCTGACATGGCTTCTCCAACACAGTACCGAGCTGCCATCCATAGGTTCCACACCAACGACGTGATTGCCGGTCTGAACTCCACACTGGAGCAGCAGTCTATCATCGTGGACGAGCTCCTGCGTTAAGAGCTGGAGGATCAGGTTATCGAGAAGCGAGCTGTCAGCGTGTGTTCAATATATGTGGTTACTGTGTTTGTGTGTCTGTAGAATCCCTCTGTCGGCGAAGGGATATCATGATGATGACGGCCTGGTTAGGCTAGGCAGCGAAACTAGGATGACTTGGGGATCCTGATGCTTTCCTGGGTATGATGGTGCATTGCAAACGAGTGAATTGATGTTATTGTGCTTCTACACTAGGCCAATCATATTACCCTGTGACTTTGGTCCGTTCGTCTTCACTGCATATTTCCCATGTGGCAGCTCTCCTCACCAGGTAGTCTACACTGCCCGCTTTCGTATGCACTCACTCAAGCAATTATAACGCAGGCACATGGGCAATATTAGCAGGTTCACATCGCTCCTGTTGATCTATCTCGTTCTTTACCGAAGAGCATGCATCTCTGCGACAGCTGGGACAGCCCCTCATATAGCTTGTCACCTAGAACAAACCTGAGCTGTCCTTCTAGAAGCATCATACATCCTTTGTTACAGCATGTGGTGGTGTTGTTCATATCAGCTTCTCATCCCCCCCTCCCTACTTCCCTGCTCATTGGTGGACAGATGCGTGGTGTAACGGAATGTAGTCTATCTGGGGGGCCAAGACAGTCTTGCATTGCAGATTTTATTCAGCGAGAAGCGAACCAGTCTGGGCCAATGACTATCTCTAGAGTAGCTGATTGGGCAGCATGTCCCAAATAGGGAATTCGATCAGATGGTGTGGTGGTCGCTATGCTTGTGAGAAGACATCATCATATCCGGTCAAGGTCTTTGATTGCTGGCAAGCCTCTCTTCATTCGACTACATTATGTCTGCGGGACTATGCCGCCTCTTTTGATTTAGTAGTGCTGCCTTTGCTGCCAGCCTTCTTGCACTATCGCAGCTTTGCTCAAGGCAAATGATGGATCTGCTAGGACTGCCTAGTGCTTGCATCAGGTACACCGGACAGCGGCTCACCGATACCCGATCCTTCGAGGGGAGAGTGAAATATGGTTGGGCTGCCGTTGTCGACCTGTTCCCGTCCTGCAGCTCCGTGCAGATTCCATAGACCTCCTCTCAGATATCCAGGAGCCCAAATCACATGTTGCCTGAAGCAGAGCATCACTGCTTACTCGGACCGTAGAACAAAAGTCGCGTAGAAGTGCATGCAGATGCGATGCACTGAGGTCCGCGGCCTCTTCAACTCCAATTTCCAGGCGCACACGACCTCTGTCTGCTTGCCATATCCCATCTATTAGTCCGACCTTGAACTCCGTGATGCTCTTAGACCTTTGTGAAATCCGTTGTCTCCAATGTTCCGAGAGTTGACGCAAGTGGAAAGAGAAATCAGGAAACTCGACTCTGAGCCTCCCAAGTGCGGATCAGAACGCAAATGCGACCGATCTTGCTTGGTCACCACCCTGTATCATCCATCACAAGGGGTATCGCAGACCAGGTCGAAAAAGTACACTCCACAAGGACCCCTAAACATCTCGGCCTGAGACCTTGCACGACAATTTCGGAGGACCCCCGAATGCCCAAGGTCATCGCACGTCGATTCGGGTCCCATATGAAGAGTCGTCAAGTCCGAGAACAAGCTGCAAATGCTCGCCTCCCGGGGCTGTCGACGGATCGGTAAGGCTATCGCTTTATGGTCGACCGCTCCAGAGCTTCCCGCAGCTCAGGTCGATCCTTGAGGGCGTCCTTTGCCTCGGTGTAGGTCATCCATTTGCGCTCACGCTTCTCGGATTCTGGCCAGTCGCGCTCCTCCTTGACAACCTCGGCCTCGTAGAAGCGATAGACTGATTTGTGCTTTGCGCCATGCTTGAGTGGCCTCATCTCAAGGATATCGCCCAAGTCATACTCGATGCGTATCAGGATCCCAGCCTCTTCCCAAGCCTCGCGCTCGGCAGCTTGTGTGCACTCCTCATCCGTCTCCCAGCCGCCTTTTGGTAGAACCCATCCTTTCCTTTTTGACGACTGGATCATCATGACGTATTTCTTATCCTTGTTCAACGGAACCACCCCAGCAACTAGACGCTCGCCCTTGGTGTTGTAGCCTGTAGCAGAGGGTTGGTCAGTCCGCCGGAGGGAAGCGGAAAGGCTTCGGCATGTCATGGATGGGTATGTTGCAGAAGAACTCACGTTGCTTGGCCCTTCCAGTCCGCGACTCCATGGAACGCCCGTTCGAGTCGCCTCCAGACATGTTGACTGAACGCAGTCGTGTACCTCGGGAAGTGGTTACGAGATTGGACTCCTACTAGATTCGCGCCTCTATTGTCGAGATGTTTCTGTGTAAAAGAGTGTGGTTGTCTGAAAGGAGAGACTTGGGATAAGATGAACGAGACTCGAAACCCAGGTTTATGTGGGGTTGCGATTCGAGGTGAATCTCAAAAGACCTGGCGTCTTTCAATTGTTTGTGAGCAGCATGGTCGAATGTGTGAATCGAAGACGCAGGATGTTCGGGTGATTTGGTGGTTGGCTCAGCGCTTGGAAAGTCGAAGCCTGGAGCGCGAAAGGGGACTCGGACCGACTATCACGGGCGCAAAGTGAGGTCGGTTGTTGTTGAGCCAGATGGAATTGGAGAGGGCAGGCAGGTGCGCGCAAGTATCGGGACGGTAAATGGTGGGTGACGAGCAGACCGCGGCAGGTTGTACGCGTCCTGGGGTAGCCTCTGTCGGCGCACCGAATGCGACTCCTGGTGAACCTTTCCTGGGAAAATCGCAAACAGGCGATGAGGTGCTATGGTTGGGCAAGGTAGCAGTCGTGCTGAATGAGCCTGGGGACACCGGGGTATCAAGCTGTCGCGCACGGGCTGTCGCGCAAGAAACGGGCGCAAGGCAGTCGAGGCAGTCAGGGCGCACAGGGAAGCCTGGAAGGCAGGCGAATGCTAAAGATTGAGCCCGAATTGGATTTCAGCTCTAGACGGGCGTCGTATTGCTGGTCGCCGATGCGGTCCGGATGAGGTTGTAAGGTGACGGTGGGTAGCGCCGCAACAATCAGGGGGGTGGGGGTGGTGGTGCTGAAGGGCAACGGTGACAGGATTTTCGACGGGAACTATGATCAAGTTGGGCCTGGTACATAAGTCTGGGTTTTGGGCAATGAGCCGAGCTCTGCTGGCGTGAAGCCATATCAAGATAGAGAGGGGCAGAGGAAGAAAAAAAAGTCAGGTTGACCTTATATACGGAATGTCCGCTTTGCCAAACGGAAGGTACATAGCACGGCGGTACTTGCAGCACTCCCGTGCGCTTGGCCCCAGTGCCCCTGCCGCGCGTGGCATGGGCAGGTACGGATCCGTACTTAGTACAGATTAGGTTACATTGGAACCCTGGCAAGGCGAACTGTCACCTCAGATGGAAGGAATGGAACGTGGAACGGAGAGATGAAGAGAACGGACAGTCCAGATGCTACTGTACGTACTATCAGACTAGACATGATGATCAAAAGGGGTTCGAAAGCTCTTGTCAGCCCTCTTACGAGAAGGAATTCCCAACCCAAGAGCAACATCAATATAGAATTGCACTGACACTGACAATAATATTTGGGTCGCACTGCGAGGTACCTTTTGTTAAGAGTCAAGAGTCGGCACGATCGGTTATGACGGTTAGGCCCGTTTTCGATGGCTTAGAAACCTTGACGATTTTGGATTCTGGATAATGAATAATGGGCGACCTCGGCACAGATATCGGTAAGAGGTAAGAGCTGGCACCTGAACATTAGTGAGCAGGAATGTTGGCAGCAATATCCATGGGTCCTGGCGACTATGCGTGCCTGGTAGATACCAACTTGGTAAATAGGTACAGTATCCCAGGTGAATCCGTATATACCTAGGTAGGTAGGTAGTGAGTGACCTGGGCTCTTCAAGGTTGCTGCGTTGCATCACGATGAGTCCATCCCGGGGTATTGGCAGTCATCTCCATGCGCGCAGCTCACCTAGGTACGTAAGAAAGTATCTGAGTGTGTATTCAATACGTAAGATAACTTCCTGGGCCTGCGAAGCCCTGATACATCCTATCCCAGGGTGCATACTCGCGCCATCATTCTAATTAGAACGCGGACCGATTGATGGGAAGTCCCGTCCGGTGTTTCCAACGTCCCAGGTGCCTTCTCTTTTCCAACGTTCCAGGGTTGTCTTATCGGCCACCGTTTCAAGCTTATCGAACACATAGCCACCTACTACCCACCTGAGCAGGCAGGCAGGTAGGTACTCAAGTATGCACCTACGTCCCTGATCATCCCCTACCCGTAAAGCCAGTCTCGCAATTGAGCCTTATTATAGCCCGAATTCGTTACTAGGCACTTGCCTGACAGCGTTCTGTCTCCCGCTAGTGGGCTAGGGTTTATAATCCGTACAGGTGATTATGCATGGTGAGTGGTCTGCTGTGAAATGCAGTGTTTCCTACACGTGGGTCTGGTCGCATAGGAGAGGGGCTTACTTCATACTCCGGTGTACCTACAGTATGACCAATGCCTCGCACACACGATACGAAGGTAAATTCAGCGAACCCTTTTGCAGCGGACCTCGTGACCAGATCCCGCGGGAAAATGTCTCGGCTCTTGCCGGCGCAAGACCTTTTGGTGACCTTTGCGACATCTGGAACGCTGTCACTTTTAAGAGGTCACACATGTGCAAATGGGTCCGCCCGTTCAGGAGTCGGCAAGCCAAAGCGAGTTACATACCAGGTACCGTAGCAGTGAGAAGTGACGGGCGACCTGGAATCGGCCAGATGTCCCTCAGTCTGTCAACAAATAGGCGGTGCATCCTCGTAGCCCGGGCAAATGCGCCTTCCAAGGTTCCAAGGTTGCAAGGTTGCCAATTGAGACAAAGAGTCATCGTCAACCTGTGGTGGTCGCACGAATACTTACCTAGGTAGGTACTGTGGTCGTATATAGACCACACCGTACTGCAACCGTCGCAGGCCGTCCCCGAACTTGCCCACGTCGGTACCTTCCGTACCTAGGTAGGTACCTAGGTACGGTCTCTTATTGCGATCTCTGTGGGACAACCTCCTATTCTCATTTCTCCATCTTGCAATGACTTAGGACTATCTTCTGAAATTCTCCTAGGATATTATATATCTGCCATCTCCATTCAGGGGAGCAAGGGTAGCCAGGGTACATAGTAGGCATGCACTGTGATATTGTACTCGAGTATCTATTCCACCTCAAGCCATCACCGTATTTGCAGCCCTACCGACCGTTTCTGCCGGCCTATCACAACGTGTCCCGACTGGAACTCAACTTCCAAGGTTTGGCCCGACATCGACAACCACTACGACCCGACAACAGCATAAGCATCAGCATCAACATTCTCAGTATCATCGTCGGTCATCATCTTGCGAGAGTCAGAAGGGAGACTATACCACAATCAAGTCACCTGTCCGCTTGGAGACACCAACGTCAAAGCTCGCTTTATACTTGCAACCACTGTCTGGAAGCAGAGGATCACTGCTGCTACTGACAGCAAACAAAGGGGAAACTGTCCATCCAGTCCCCCGCTCGACAGCCGACGTTCGAGCATCTTCTCCGACCTCGACTGCTTAGCCTAGCCTGGCCTGGCTTGTCCGTTTCTGTCCTACCAGCTCTTCCGGGCCCAAACAACAAGCATCATCGTATGTTCTTTGCCTCCCAGAGCAAAAGTTGGTTCGAAGATTCCCCAGGCAAGGCAATTGAGTAGCCAGAAAACGCTGGTTGGCCCACCTGCCAAACTGTCACCCCCAGCCCCAGTCCCAGACCCGTACGTTGGACCAGACTGCAGGCAACCGTTAAGGCGGCCATGGAGAACATCAATCTGCAGATCCCTGAAGATGCATTGTCCTACATTGCTCCCATAGGTGAGTTATTGTACCTTATACCTTCAATGTCACTGTCTGTCACCCAACCATCCGGGCCCGTGGCCCGTCCATGTCACCTTGTTGGCTGTCACGTTGGCTATCCCGTTGGCTATCCCATTGATTGCCAAAAGCAATGGCAAGGGCTTACATCCCACTGTCGCCTCTGTCGCACGGCATCTCGTCCCACCTCACCTTACCTCACTTCATCTCATCTCTCACCACCCGAGCACCAAGTTGGTACTTGCCCTGTCGGTTTGACACTTGACGTTGGTCTTGGGCCAGGTTATCTCGGCCTACTTTCGAACCCTATCGCTGATTGGCGCCCCCGAACCTCGACGTATGGGGTTTCACCGTCCCATGCCATTCTCGCATTTCACTCATCCATGAAGGGTCATCAGTTTGATATTGAGCTGAGGTGAAATGAGCTGCCCGGCCCCTGTAATGCTGTAGACCTGTGGATTATCATCTTGATACCTAGCAACCCGCAACGGCGTCTTGTCCCGCTCGAATCGACTAACAATCATTGTAAAAAATACAGGTTACAGCAACTCTTCAGACTGCGGTTATTGCCGAAAGACTCGCAGCGGTCAGTCAAATCAGTCAAGCATTAAACGTGAATCTCTCCATAACCCCTGAACCCCATCAGTGTTACGCAGTCAAGTGAAGCATCGCACACACCCTTGTCATATCGACAGACCAGATACACTGGTGTCGAGTACGCTGTCAAGAGAGAGGATGGGCATAACTACCCATTGGAAACCATGTTATGGAATACAAGCCTACATTATACTGCTTTCCCAATTTAGGTCGTGAGCAGGGGGGGCTCTCCATCAAATGCCGTCGAAGTGAGGTCGGCATTCTCCTTGACAGCGTATTTGCACCGGCGGCATGATAGTGCTGGTAACCTCCGGTTTCTGACCATTCTTATCTGTACAGGATACTCCTATTACGCCTCAGGCTACTCTCTCACCCCCGAGTTCTACCAATCACTGATAACCCGATGTTGGAGACGCTCTGGGACACTGCTGTACAGGCCGAACCAGAAGAGCGCATGCTGCCCGCATTACACTCTTCGCCTAGACTCGACCCAGTTTAAGTCCACCAGGGATCAGCGCCAAGCAGTCAATCGCTTTAATCGGTTCGTTATTGGCGATGAGTATGCGAAAGAGGCAGCCAGACGGTTTCCCCTGACGCGAGAACAGGCGCGCGTAAGGGACAGCCAGTTTGATCTTGCGGAGAGGATCCATGAGTCCGAGTCTGAAAAGCTGAAGCATCCTCCACAACCTGCGCACCAGTTTCAGGTGACGCTGGAGCCTGATGACTTTACGGAGGAGAAGTTTGCTGTCTTTGAGAACTATCAGAGTACTGTGCACGGGGAGTCGGCGTCAAGCATCAGCAAGAAAGGTTTCAAGAGGTTTCTCTGCAACTCGCCCATCAAGAGGGGCATCTACAGTGACCCCAATGGATCGCAGCGGCAGGTGGGCTCGTTCCACCAGTGCTACCGCCTTGACGGCAAATTGGTTGCTGTCGGAGTCCTGGACCTGCTGCCAGAAGCCGTCAGCGCGGTTTACTTCATGTACCACGAGTCCATACACAAGCATCAGCCGGGCAAATTAGGTGCGCTGAGGGAGATCGCCTTGGCAATGGAAGGCGGCTATCGGTATTGGTGGGCAGGGTATTACATTCACAGCTGTCCCAAGATGCGCTATAAGATCGACTATCATCCGCAGTACGTACTGGACCCCGAGGCCTTGACATGGGACCTCCTCGATGAAGACACTCTGGCCATCTTCGACAAAAAGCACTATGTCAGTTTATCCAAAGAGCGGCAGGGCCGCGGGGAAGGGAAGACGACCGTTGGTAGCACCGTCGAAGACGGTGTCGACAATGACAATATCAACGAGGAGGGAGCTGATGGGAAGGTTGATCAAGGAGCCGATGACAGCAGGGTGGATTCCGATATCGAAAACGAAGACGACGACATCTCCCTCTTCCACAGCGACATGCCAGGGATCAAGTCGATCACGGAACTGGAGAGTATCGACCTCGACCATATTCGCGTCCTATCAGACAACACGGGTGAATTCTTCTACACTGGCGAGGCCAGCATCTGGGATCGCAGCAGCATACGCGACGTCGGGTCGCTGAAGTCTCGTATCGCAGAGCTGGCAGCAGCCATAGGACCCGACCTGCTTCCGCAGGTCTGCCTTGACTTCAGGCGAAAGTCGAGGATCTAGAAATTCGTGGGAAGGCAGCCAGATATAGTGGAGTTCTGTCGAATGCATTCATACAGACGAGGCTTTCGCTACGGAAAGTTCCCGTTCATAAGGTCCGCAAGCAGTAGGTGCTGTGTCAGTCATCAGGCCTTACCAGATTGACTTGCAATTGAGCCAACGGCCGATTGGATTAATCTTCACCAAGTTATGATATGGCAATTACTGGAACATGAGTCTTTGTTCCTTATTAAGTTGCTACAGGGACGACTTGCGGATCGAAGTTCGGTGTTCAGTCAGTAATTTCATCAGATTCAAAGGCTTTGGACCAAGGACAGTTGCAGGGGCACATAGACCTAGGTATATATAAGTGGAGGGAGCAATTAGGGATGTCGTCGAAAACTTCCAAGGCGATACGTGATGTTTGCTCGTGTCGACCAGACCATCAAATACAAAACAAAGGAATACGGACAATTGCAACGGGTTGAAAGCCGCATACTACGGCGGACCACAAAACAAGCCGGTCTTCTACACCCTCTCTGTACTGTCGGCAGACCCTCACTGATGTAACAAGTTGTTTTACACCAGTACAGCCTCACGAATCACTGATGACATTCATCAAAGAGCCCGGCTCCCTATTCGTTTTGCGCGTTGTGGTATCAGCCCGGCTTCATCCCGAACAGCAGTAATTGTCTTCACAAGTGCGTCTGCAGCCTCTTTCCAGATATGAGCCCAATTCTTCGACCCTCTGCTTGTCAACATGTGGGCTGAAAAATGCGACGTCTGCTCGTCCGTCATATGATAAGTACGTCCCAGTCAGTGCCTCAAGCCGCGGGCGCCATAGTCGAGTAACTACTTGAGTATTTCCTCTTCAGAGGATAGAACCAGAGGAGATCTGGGCTCAATCGGAAGCAGACGTGCTGAAGCTCTCTCAGTCAATCTGGACCCCTACGGTATCCCTCCTAATGCGCCCAAAGCACTGTGCATGTTTGCAGATAGGCGTCCGCCATCCGCGTAGTGGTTACCCGAGAGGATTCCAGCTCGTCCACTTGCGACATGTCGTGTGTTGCAACCGCTCAGTAAGCGTCGACTGTAATCTGATGTCCGGTGGGTGAGCCGCCCCAAGCTGGGCAGCCTTTCTGTTGAACACGGAATTCACTTCAAACCTCTGCTCGTTGTTGTATCTGGACGGAAGGAGGGCCGGCCACCACCTTCAATATGGTAGCCCGTACAATCCAGTAGTCGCTGCTAAGCTTGATGGAGATTAGCCCACCTCGGTAGCTTACAGGAGCACCCCGGCCCGGCAGCTAGGTTCACTGTCACCGGCAGGCGCAGAGACGGACAGGGGCCAAGCTTGCCTGCCGCCGAAATTTCAAAACCGAAGCTCTCTCCAACCCTTTGAACAAGCCTACTGCCAGGCCCGCATCTACATTGATCAACCCCAAGCCGCGAACCGAACACCTCTCTCACACGCAAGTCTCCCAAACCCGCCTCTCCCAACGCAGAACGAGTCAGATCGGCTACACACCTCCTGGTGCGCACCCCCACCACCACCAACCAACCAAATCATGGCCTCGACACAGCAGGTCCTGCTCTCCCCGGCCGAGCTCGCCTACCTGCACGCCTCCCTCTCCCTGACCCCTCCCCTGCGGCCGGACGGCCGCGCGCCGGCGCAGTTCCGGCCCCTCAGCGCCGAGACGGGCATCCTGCCGGGGACCAACGGCAGCGCGCGGATATGCTTCGCCGACGGCACCGAGGCGATCGTGGGCGCCAAGGCGGAGATCGAGAGGACGAGGCAGCGCTACGGCGCGGGAAACACCCTGCTCGAGGCGGAGCTCATCGAGGCCGGGGGTGGTGATAATGATGACGGCGACGACGGAGGGGAGGAGGCTGGGGGCGGTGTCCGGGGGGAGTCGGGCTGGGTCGAGATCGCGGTCGAGATACCGGGCGCGAGGGACGACGACGCGAACACCATCTACCTGGCCGAGATGCTGAGCGAGGCGCTGCTGGCGGACGGGGAGTTTGTCAAGAGGTTGTGGATCAACCGGCGGTTTCACTGGAAGCTATACCTCGACGTATGTTTCTTTTTTGCCTTGACTATGGCTATTGCGACTGACTGTATGGGTTTTGTTCTCTTGCTGACGGTCTATACAGATCCTCCTCATATCACCACCGCTCTCATACCCCCTACCCCTCCTCTCGCTCACGACCCACCTTGCCCTCCTAGCAACCCGCGTACCCCGACTCAGATCCGAAGGCGACGAAGACCCCCTGTTCGACGACGACTGGGACTCATCGACCTACCTGTACCCGCAGAGGGAGGGCGTCCTCGGCGGGAGGCCGCCGGTCACGCTCCTGGTCATGGCCGTGGGCAACAACATCATATTCGACCCGGCGAAGGAGGAGCTCGCGGTCGCGGACTGCGCGCTGGCCATCTCGGTGGCGGACGCGGCGAGGTCGAGCGGCGGGAACGACATGGAGGTGGACGAGTCACAGGGGCAGGGCCTGCGCCTGCTGTCGATACGGACGATAGACCCGCCGTCGCGGCTGACGCCCCCCGGGGTCCCCAGGGCGAACGACGTCGCCACGAGTGCGACCGGCGGGCAGGCGAAGCAGAGGCCCGAGGCCGAGATCCTGGAGTCAGAGCCCGTCGACGGGGTATGGAAGGCGCCGAGGGGAGGAGCGAAGCTGGCTGTGTTGGGTGCGATGGTCGCAAAGGCATTGGAGAAGGGCGGCGTCGCGGACGAGGTTCTGGAAGGACTCAAAGCTGTGGAGTTGGGATGATGAGATTGCCCCCTCCCTTCAAGGGCATAGACCAGAAAGTATTCACCTAGCCTGAGTTGCGGGCATGCGTCGGTTCGCATGGCGGAGTTCCGGCAGCAAGAGCTTGCCTCCGCGCACATGTTCTACAGGGCCCCTTGGATCTTCGTGATCTCCAAGCAGGGGGGCCGTCCGTCCTTGAGTGATGCTCAAGAAGATATCCGTGACCTTACTGAGGGTCACTCCATAGAGCCGAATGCCAAAGTATCCAGCTTCTATTACATATTCCCACCTTAACCTTAGAAGATCCCCAGCCACTTCTCCCTCTTGGCCGGGACCGGTTCGGGCTGCTGCGGCGTCGCCTCCTCCTGGCCACCACCGCCCCTGACCGTCCAGCTGAGCCAGCCGCCCTCCTGGTCCAGGCCGTGGGCCTTGCGGTACTCTGCGCGCTTGGCCACGTCGTCGACGTTCTTCTTGCGCTTGGCGGCCACGACGGCCGAGTTGTGGATCTGGGTGAGCTGCCAGACGTCGTATATGGCGCGCAGCGACACGACGGGGTGCTCCCGGAAGTCGGCGCTCGAGGGCAGCATCTCGGCGAAGGGCGTGTTGCGCTTGAAGTTCTCCACGACGGTGAAGACGGCTAGGCTGGCGAGTGTTCCCTGCGGTATGAGATGGTAGATATTAGTCACTGGTGTTCCAGACCTTCCCTCAACGAGGGGATGATGTATGTCCCTGTTCCCATTGGGTGTTCCGGGATGTGGGGATCAAGGCTGACCATAGTGATGGACAGGTGAAGCGCCCTGCTGTTCATGAACCAGTGGCCCCATGTCCCCTCCGGCGGCGGCAGGCCCGGGTACTCCTTCTTGCTCTGGGCGGCGCGCTCCTCGGCCGACAGCGACCCGCCGTAGTGCTGCGGCTGCTGGGGCCGGCTGTGCTTCTTGGTGGACAGCCGGGACCCGTGGGAGGGGGGGTTGAACCTCTCGGGCTTCTCCAGGACTATGGGCTTGCCCTTGGCGTCCTTGCCCGTGGTAGACGATGATGCATATCGGAGGGGAGCTCGGAGGTTGTTGCCGAGGTTCGCCCGCCGCCATATCCGCCCGGATTGCGGGAGAAGGAACCTGGGGATCGCGGAGGCGGTGGAGGCCATGACTGGGTAGAGGTACAGAAGCAAGACACCACCTTTGTGTGATGGTAATGCTGGATTAGTTGACTTGGCCCGAAGCTTCAATGTGACGTAGGTGGTGTGGTGGTGGTCAAACGGGGCGTTAGGCGTGAATCAAGTCAGGTAGGTGCGTGCGTCCTGGGAGCGATGTCGCGGTGCTCTTGCGGTGCTTCGTAGTGCGGTGCGGTGCGGTGCGGTTGGCAGAGCGGGCCAGCAATTTTCTCGGCAAAGCTTCGAGCAATGGAATCGATGGATGGATGAGCGGAGCTGCGGAGCTTTCGAAGCTGGCAGCTGGCTGGCACCAGCAGATGCCGGGAGGTGAACTAAAAAGGCGGGTTCTCTTCAAATCCCGGAACGTCCGCTCCCTCCCAGCACAGCACAGCACAGCACAGCACAGCAGAGCAGCAGGGAGTACTTAGGTACACTGGCACACTGGCTATGCCCAGCCTTACCTGGGTAGCCCGGATCTGCCCTCTTCCGCCTAATTCTCGTGTCGTCACCGCCCGTCACTGCCCGTCAAACCTGCAAAATTCGCTTGCATGACAATCTCTCAGTGCCTGATTGGCTGCCTCTGCCCCTGGAGGACCCAGTAATGTGGATTCGCGCCACAGCTCGAACCCACCGTAGCCTTTGGAATCCCGGTCACTTGCACTGAGCGAAGGCTCATGGGATATTTTTATTAGGACCGATGGTAGGCCAGCTTCTCTGTTGCTTGCGCTCCTCTGAATTTTCCCTCTCCTTCATCTCCTCGCCTACTACCTATACTACACTACACCTCCCTATCCAGTATCATACCCAAGAAAGGCAAAAGAGTCTTTCACTAGATTTCTTCCCTACCCACTACAACACACAGACACATCAGACAAGATGCCTTTCTCCAACGGTACGTTATCGACTGGCACTGCGTCTTGCAAATCGCAGATCGCAGATCGCAGTTCGCAGTTCGCAGATCCTCCTTCCTCTGCGCCATTGACCTTCGAGACGACGCTGCTCTCGGCCGTGCCTGTATTCCAAGACAATATTGAGGTCCCAGCGACTTCGAGACGTCAAATGGTTGCACCGCTCCCGCAATCCGAATCTCGAAGGGGCTCGGCACCCTGCGGCATTTTCCCAGAGTCGCATCTCCCGCGCAGCCACACCAGGCCTCCCACGAGGTCCTGTCATCCGTCCTGGCAGTTGCCCAAGGTCTTATTTGGCCTTGGGGGGCCCAATTGCTTCATAACGGAGCGGAAGATGTGATCTTGGAAGGTGTCGGAGGGTTGTCAGTGTGGGCCATCGGCACCACTGGCTACTGTCTTAGACACGAACTCTAGCATTCCGCGCGCCCGAGACTAACAGGGAACCGCAGGTGACTCCAAGAAGGGTGCCAACCTCTTCAAGACCCGTTGCGCTCAGTGCCACACCGTCGAGGCCGGTGGCGCCAACAAGATCGGACCTGCCCTGCACGGTCTGTTCGGCCGTCACTCCGGTCAGGTTGAGGGTTACTCCTACACCGACGCCAACAAGCAGAAGGGCGTTGAGTGGAACGAGACCAGCTTGGTACGTCGACGACATTCACCCGACGCTCCTGACGTCGCCGCCCCTTAAGTGAGAACGATCCTGGCTAATAAGGCGCCCCCCCACCGTGCAGTTCGACTACCTCGAGAACCCCAAGAAGTACATCCCCGGCACCAAGATGGCCTTCGGTGGTCTCAAGAAGGAGAAGGACAGGAACGACCTGATCACGTACGTTGACTGCCCCCCTAGCACCTAGCCGAGATCGGCCTCCCCCAACCCGGCACTGGGTGCTAACGATGATGCCCCCAACAGCTACCTCAAGGACGCCACGAAATAAGCGACGACTGGCAGTCCTGGTTGTGCTTAAAAGACGGCGGCGTGTTATGTGTTACGGTATTTAGACGGAAAGAAAGGCATGCGGAGAGGCACCTGTACCATCATAGACATAGAGTAGGCCTGCGCGCGGATTCTGCGCAGCGTCGTCGTGTCTCTTCATCTTTCGATAATGACTCTCCTCTTCAGAATATCACAATGATTCCCCGAGCGACTTGGAAACAAGAGCAAGAGAGGCCTGGTTTACATTTGCACCGTGACGATGTCCCATTACTGTAGCTTGTCGTTAAGTATGCGCTACTTGAAGCGCGTACCAACCTAGAAGTGGTACATGGTGTGCATCACATGCTATCCACACCACTTGGACAGGTCGACAATTCTGTGAGGCACTCTGTATTGTAGTCGCCGACGAGACACGATGCAAAGATCAGATCCGTGTAGCGGTTGCCAGACGTGATCCAACCACATACGACAGATGATCGAGTGAAGGACCCACTTATACAGGTATTGTCGTAGCCGGCAGTAATTACACATACAACATATATACATATGAACCAGACTGATCTGTCCCAAAACATCCCC
>LKEB01000003.1:350423-413944 GCA_003795295.1 Cytospora leucostoma | reverse complement strand
CCAGGACTCAAGACATCCCATCAGATGCTCTTATCGAACTGCCTCGGGTCGTACCTCCCGTCGTTCTTGACACTAGGCTTGACCTCGCCCAGGGCCTTCTCCCAGTCCGCGGGCGTGATCTCCGAGTCGGCGCCCGCGTCCTCGCTGATGTCCCCCCCGCCGTGGTAGTACGTCCTCTCCAGGCTCGCCTGCGCGGCGGCCTGCATGAGGCTGCCCAGGTCCGCGCCCGAGAAGCCGTCGCACCTCTTGTCCAGGGCGATGGCGCCCAGCCTCGCGTCCGCGGCCTCCCTGTCCTCCTCGCGCGTCTTGGAGGTCTTGGAGGTCGTGTCGATGGTGTTCCGGTAGATGGTGCGCAGGATGTCGACCCTCTCCCGCGGCGACGGCAGGCCCACGAAGATGCTCGTGCCCAGCCTCCCCGGCCGCCGGATGGCCGGGTCGATGCAGTCGGGCCGGTTGGTGGCGCCGACGACGTAGATGCCGCTCCGGTCGCCGACGCCGTCGAGCTCGGTGAGCAGGGCGTTGACGACGCGGGAGCTGGCGTCGGAGAGGGAGTCGTCGCGCTTGGGCACGAGGGCGTCCATCTCGTCGAAGAAGAGGATGCAGGGGGCGCTGCTCTTGGCCCGGGCGAAGAGCTGCCGCACCGCCCGCTCCGACTCGCCCACGTACTTGTTGAGCAGCTCGGGCCCCTTGATGGAGATGAAGTTGGCCCGGGACTCGTTGGCCACCGCCTTGGCCACCAGCGTCTTGCCGCACCCGGGGGGGCCCCAGAGGAGGATCCCCGCCGCCGACTTGATGCCCACCCGCGCGAACCGCTCCGGGTACTTGATCGGCCCGATGATTGTCATCTCCAGCTTCTTGCGCACCTCGCCCAGGGCGCCCACGTGCTGCCACGTCGTGTTGGGCACCGCGCTGAAGCCCTCCCGCTTGGCCGCCGGCTGCACCGTCGACACGGCGGCGACGAAGTCCGCGTGGGTGATGCTCACGGGGCCGACGTCGACCTCCCTCGACGCCTTCATGAGGCGCACGGCCCTCCGGCCGGCCGTCGTCGTCGTCGTCTCCGGCTCCGTCGACACGGGCGCCAGCAGGTCCGCAGGCGCGTCCCCGCCGGAGAGGTACCGCTCGGCGCGCTGGTCCGTCCGCGCCCGGATCGACTTGGACACGGCGGCCGAGACGACGTGCTTCAGGTCGGCGCCCACGTAGCCCGGCGTCAGCTTCGCCAGCGCCGCGAAGTCCACGTCCTCGGCGAGCGCGAGCTCCCGCGTCATGGACCGCAGGATCTTCTCCCTCGCGGGCTCGTTGGGCATGCCGATGTCGACCTCGACGCCGAAGCGCCTCCGCACCACGGGGTCGATGCCGTCAGGCCTGTTCGTCGCCGCCAGCACGACGACGTTGGCGTTGTTGTTGCTGGCGTTACTGTCCGAGGCGCCGCCGATATCCGCCAGGACCCCCCTCTCGCCTCGCCGCGCGATGCGGTCCATACCGCTGCAGATCTCGGCCACGATGCGGCCCTCCATGGCCTTCCCGGCGCTGTCGCGCTTGCCCGCGATGGAGTCCAGCTCGTCGAAGAAGACGAGGCACGGCGCGAGCCGCATGGCCTCGTCGAAGATGTCGCGGATGTTCTTCTCGCTCTCGCCGCTCGTGCCGCCCACCAGGCTGGGCGCCGACACGGGGATGAAGGCGACCTCGAGGTCGGCGGCGAGCGCGTGCGCGAGCATCGTCTTGCCGCAGCCCGAGGGCCCGTGCAGCAGGACGCCGTCGTTGAGCCGGTACCCGGCCTCGGTCAGGTCGTCCGCCTGCAGGAGCGGGATGCACACCGGGTTGATGAGCCGCTCCACCACGCCGTCGATGCCCGCCAGGTCGTCGAGGTTGACGTCCTGGGGCGGCGACCGGTCGACCTCCTTGGTCGTGTCCTTGCGCCTCCTCTTGGGCCTGGCCTCGCCGTTCGGCTGCCTGTCCACGGTGGGCAGCTGCGCATTCGCGGCCGCGTTGTTGTTGCTGGTGTCATCGACGTCCATGGCGTCGCCGGGCGTCAGCCTACCCGTGGATGAGTTCGCACTCGTGCTCCTCCCCGCCGACGGGCCCTTGAAACCCCAGTGCTTCGTGAGCTGCCTGTTCAGGATGCCGGCGTCCTTCTCCTCCCGCAGGCGCTTGGCGCTCTCCTCCCTGGCCTGTATCTCCAGCTCCAGCTCCTCGTCCGAGTCCCTGTCCGCCTTGGCCTCCTCCCTGCGCAGCGCCAGCGCCCTCTCGATCGAGTCCTCGAGGACGCGCTTCTTCTGGCGCTTGAGGCTTGAGTTGGAGCGCTGCACGTATTCGTACACGGCGCCGATGGTGATCTTGTTGCTATACCTGCCTGCAGACGGCTGTTGGTGTTCGGGCAGGCCGTCTTCGTACTTGCGTACGATTTGGTAGACGTCCTTGTCTAAGCCTTGCCTCAGGTTGGCTGGCATTTTCTGGACTATTTCACCCCGTCAATGGCGGGGGTGGCTTCAAATGTTGAATTACAAAGTATTTACAGCCAAGTCGGACGTCCTGAGTGAGTGCACATGTGAGTGAGGCTACGGCGATAACTTATTGTGGGGCTTGAAAATTTAAGCCTGGGGTTACTTAAGTACAGTACACTTACACTTACACAACTTCCAAGGTTACTTACTCGGTACATAGTACACTCGAATACGGCGTCACTTACCACAACATCATCAATACTAATCCATAAAAGGCCCCGTCACCCTTACACATGTAGTATCTCTGGAGTGAGCATGTAGATAGATTGTTATATCATTAACAGATAATGAAGACACTTCTGGATCTTCCACGCTGCCAAAGTGTTGACTACTTGACTCGTCATGAGCGACTCTAAAGTGATCAGTCATACGCCTACCTATTGGCGATCGAGACCTTGTATATGAACCAAGATCTAATCTCAATTCCAAATATTTGTGCCATTGCAACTCATCTATGTCAGTCTAGGCTTCTATCCTAAGCCATCCTATGCCAGCGTGCTATACACGTTACACCGTGAGCCAGATCATCCACTGGCGCAACTACCAGGACTGCCCTTGATTCCCTGAAATCAAACCGAAAATTCCAACAAGACGCCGCGCTCCATACGAGTAAAGGATCCCTTGCATCAGTACACCAGCCTTCTCACTTGCTCCGTGTACCATTGTCTCCTAGCGTGCTTCACCCTCATGTTGACGTGCTGCTCACTCGTCGATTCAATACTCGGCCGCCTCATCCCATTCCTGCCTCCTCCCTCTTCCGCCGAACAGCTGCGCGGCTTCCATACAATACCCCCCACCTCCAGCCACCATCTTCGTCTCACTACCATAGCAAATAACAACCGCGTCCACAATCGAGCTCAGGATGCCCTCCATGGCGCCCAGGATGCCCCAGCCGATGAAGCTCGCCACCAGGCCCACAACATAGGCGTATGCGCTGCCCTTGAGTCCAGGGCCGCCATCCGGGACCGCGAGTCGCAGCTGTCGAGCCGTCATCACCCACCCTGCGAAACCCAAGGCAGTGGCCATGAGGAATTTAGTCGCCTGCAGGAGCAGCTTGGCCAGACGGTAAGGAAGTAGTGGTGCGGTTCCTCGTTGTTTGAAGGCCTGTGGCGTGAGGGTGGTGGTTGGTGCTTGTGGGCCGAGGAAGGTCATCTGGCTGAGTCCGCGGGCCGAGTCCACAAGAGGCTGGGAGTGGATAGCGGCGTAGGTCATGGTCAGAGGATTGGTCATGGCGACGATGGACGTGGGGATGAAGGTATAGAAGAATCCGGTTATGATGCTAGCGATTCGCCTGTGCAGTACGAGAAGTGGCATGCGGACGACCAACGCCAGGAGAGTCGACAATGAGATGGTTCCGAATATTGTGGTAACGGCGTGATTGAGGGCAGCGGCCACAACCTCGCGAGACGCCACGGCTGGTACCGCGTTGCGGTGGAAGTACCACTGCGAGACTGTAGCTGCGGTCGTTCCCCGCTGGATACCCGATATCATCGAGAGGGTCCACAGATACATGAGGATGAAGTAAACCCCCAGCCACCAGCTCGAAGCCTGGATGATGTACCTCGAGAGAGTGCCAGAGTACGAGCCCCCCAGGAAGACTCTCGTAAACATTGCCAGCCAAATCCACGTCCAACATACGACCACGCCGAGGGCGCCCATCCCTACGAGCACCAGCGCACTGTTTGCGGCAAGTATTCGGCTGGAGAACTCGAGGATTGCGATAGACGAGCTCAACGCGTGTCGGCCCTTCCAAACCATGTAAACCCAAACAATGGCGAAGAAACCGGGCACAGCCGAGGCCCATCGCATCACCACGTCCTGCAGCGTCGACCCATGCTGCTCGCCCTTGAAGCTCGAAACGAAGGGGTAGATTGAGAAGGAGAGCATGGTTATAGGCACAGCGACCAAGATGAGTGCGACTAGGGGCCTAACGAAATATCGCAGCGCCGCAAGCCACACAAAGGACACTATTATCGCAACCAAGGTGTCCACAGCCAGTAGGTGGAACGATGATCGGACGACCGTGTATATCGTATCGCCTATCGGTTTCTTCCGGCTTGGAGTACTGGTGTGGAGCCAGACCAGGCTGAATGTGGCCAGCATCGAAGCGAATGCGATCAGGTAAACCCATGCAAAGAAAGCATCATGCTTGAAGACCTCTCCCTCCGCAGGTAGTGGTGCAGCTGCTGGTCTTGGGTCATCGTATGGAGAGTTTCCAAGCTCAGAGTCCCCGATAGAGTTCCGCCGTATTGGTACCCGGGAAGGACCGTGAGTACCTCGTAGCTTTTGGAAGGCTGGAGGATCATGCACCGAATGCTCCAGGGTCAACTCTTCTGGTGGATCGCCCTCCGCTATTGTCGACTCCAAGCCAACGTCTTCCATATTCCCTTTCCCAGAGGAGCCGTCACTGCTATTCGACACTACTCTTTCCAAGTCCTCGTGATTGCCTCGGTTGGTGGAGGCACCGCGACCTCTGCGAGCGAAGCTGTTCCTCGGGCCATTCCAGCTGCTCTTGATGCCTCTAGCACGCGTACGATCCAAGAAGGCCGTACTCTCCTGCTGTTCATCATTGCTCTGGTCTAGCGATCCACGGCTCCCCTCGTCTTCTGGCTCGGTGCTCTCGTCCAGTCGGGCGGTCTGGAAGACGCGACGGGATCTCTGGAGAGCATAGAGGTCCGCAGCCTCCCTATCTCTCTCGTCCTCATCGTCTTCTTCCCGCAGTTCGTCTCTCGTACTATGAAAGAGTGGGGCATCGTGAGTGGCGGGGTTCCTGTTGGCGAAGCTGAGCTGACCGAACCGCGATGCTGATGGCTGATAGGGGTTCGCGCCGCGGCCTAGGAACGAGCGGTGACCATTTCGGGATTGTCTGTTCTGCCAGTCACCGGGCTGTCTATATGGTGGCTCGTCGGCATTGTCGGGCTGGCCTTGAAAGTTGGAGAGCCGAGACTGTGACTGGGCCAGGAACCTCGAAGCATCTAGGTGTAGCAGGCAGTCAGGATGCCTGCGGGCCTATAGGTATTCCACGATGGGCTCAGAGAGAAGGAACTCACATTCAGAAAACATGGTTGAGGCTCCTTAGCTTTGAGGTGCTAGGTGAGCCTCAAATCAGGAATTGGCGGTCAATCAGATATGATAAGATTGGTGAGAATAACGAGGAGGAGAAGGCGGTCGACTAGGCAGTGACCTCGCTAATCGTTATCGGGATGACGTCTTGAGGACTCAGAATGGGCGGATGGGAACATCAAGGGATCCTATCACCTTGTAAGAGAATGAAAGGACGGTAATGCGGGATTACAGACAAGGGGATGCATCTGAAGCCGTCAAGTCATTATCCTGTGTAAGGAGTTATTGGAGAGAGAAGACGAGGTTCTAGGTGCCGAGGCGGTATGACTGAATGGTTAACTCGATGAGTTGCTCGTGCTCGTGTGTTGTCTGGCTAGGAACAGTAGTAGGGAAATGTCCGGGGGGCAGGGGGGGGGGGGTGCGCTGGATGGTCTGCTGCAAGGTCCGGGCTTGGGATGATTAACGGCATGCACTGCCAGGTGGTCCACGGGTCGGCCGGGGCTCTATGCTCCATCCATCATACTTCAATCCTTCCAGGTCGTCAGTCATCCAGTCATCCAGTCATCCAGTCATCTTGACGCAGGCAGTACATACCTAGTTACGCCCAGGTACTGCACATAGGCACTGTACAGTAAACTACCTAAGTACCGCATGAACTATTACATGTACACTTAGAGAAGTCTCCGGATCTCCCCGCGACTCACGCTGAGTGCTGCAATAGGTAGGTCAAATAATCCAGAGGTACCTACCCAGGTACCCAGGTAAGCAGGTGCCTATCCAGTCGTACAGCCGTTGCAGATAACGGATAACGGATAAGCGGTTGGCCTACGAACACACTAATGGACACCCCCCTGTCCCCTGTCCATCAGGCGGGCATCTGGCTGGTCTGGACGGACTTACAACAGACAATGCTAGAAAGCCCGGAGCTTTAGTGGGTCAGCCGTCTCTCAACGTCACTCTTCTTCTAGTGAGACCACCTCGTGCTGGCTTCCATCTCAACCTGTCGACCTGCTGCTCAAACCTCTACGTTTCCTCACGCTCCGCTTTCGCCAACAGCCTTCCTCGTGACGTGATACAGTTGGACTTACTCTGTGCCCTCGTGCGAGATCAGTATCTACCTCACATACTACACGAGACCCTCCCAAAAACTTCACGTCCTTCCCAAGTGCTCATCCCCAACAATAACCGACCCGGCCTTGAAAACCGTACCGTACCGACCAGTCCGTCCGCTCGGGACAGCAGCCATACGCTCCAACAATACCACCCCCCACCCACCCACATACATACACACGCACGCACTCAGGCACTCCATTCTCAGCTGTCAACTCTCGTTTCAGAAACCCAAAAAAACCGACCCACCTACATACCCTATCTTATCGCACAGTAGCAGTACCCTACAGCACGAGGCAAAGGCCGCCCACATGTCCTCCTCACCACCGTGGGACTACATCGCCAAGCTCGTCTGCATAGGCGACAGCGGGTGCGGCAAGTCGTCCCTGACCATCCGGCTCTGCGAGGGCCGCTTCGTCCAGCACCACGATGTCACCATCGGCGTCGAGTTCGGCAGCCGGATAGTGCCCGTCGGCGCCCCACACTCCAGCAGGATATCCAACTCGTCCGACCTCCTCCCCTCATCATCATCATCATCAACACCAGAACCCTCACCCTCGTCCCCGACCGCCGCCGCCGACGCCTCAGAAGACCCCTCATCCGCCCCCACCAAGAACCCCCCAGAGCCCCCCAACGGCCTCCCCGAGCCGCCGCGCGCGCAGCCGCCGAGGGACACCACGCCCCAGAAGCACATGAAGCTCTCCCTCTGGGACACGGCGGGCCAGGAGACGTACAAGTCCGTGACGCGGTCGTACTTCCGCGGCGCGTCGGGGGCCCTCCTCGTCTTCGACCTGAGCCGCAAGTCCACCTTCCTCCACGTGACCGACTGGCTCAACGACCTCCGGCAGATCGCCGAGCCCGACATCGTCGTCATCCTCGTCGGCAACAAGGCCGACCTCGCCCACAGCGCCCGTGAGGTCAGCGCCGAGGAGGCCACCGCCTGGGCCCGCAGGAACGGCGTCCTGCGCTACGTCGAGACCAGCGCCAAGACCGGCGAGTACGTCGAGGAGGCCTTCCTGGCCGTCGCAGAGAGGATATACCAGAACATCCAGGCCGGCAGGTATGACCTGAACGACAGGCGGTCGGGCGTCAAGGGGCATGGCGTCGGCGGGGGTGGTGGCTCGAACTTGAAGATCGATGCGAAAAAGAATACTGGTGGGGGCATGTGCTGCTGATGATGTAGGCGACACAGGAAACGAACGGGTGGGAAAAGCCGGCGCAACGAGGGTTCTTTTTCTGGGGTTTCCCTGAAGTTACAAAACGATTTCATGAGACCTCATCGGGTTGATACACCCCGCGCCCAGGACGTATCTCCACACATCGAATCTGTATTCGAGCTCGGCTGTACGGTACGTAATGCATAATCAGCAGGCGATAGGGCACTCACATCAGGGTATAGAGGAAGCAAGGGACCATCACAATAGCAAGCACAAAGAAGATTTGGTATTAATCTGGGCACCGCCCCCTTTTCTCCATGCCTCCCATTTTCCATTACATCCATTGCCAGAACTCCCCTCCTGACCAAGTGACCATATGCAGCAACTCGATTTGGTCACGCGAAATTGTTCCGGCAGTCGAGACGTCCCGGGCTGAGGCCCGGGGTTCTAGCTGCAATTCCCGTTCCCAAGAAGATCAAAAGGTAATGAAGCCATGGGACACAACCTCTGTTGCACCATTTAGTCAGACATCCGCCAGGTATCAAACCACTTCATATAGCTGTACTGTTTGTTCGGGCCAGTCATGCCCCAGCAGATGGGTATGAAGTAGATGTAGAGACCGATGGTGACGGCGTATAGCGTTCCATATGCAACAGTCTGAGCAACCTGGTGACGGTTGCGCAGGCTCCAATCCGCCAGGAATCCTGTCGTCAGGATGGCGAAGTAGAGAGCTGGGTAGTAGTGGTGAACGTAGGTAACACGAGCCATGATGACGAATGGCAGGTAGTGCAGGAACCATCCTGCAAGAGGGTAGAGGCCGGCATAGTGGATGTGGTCGATCTCGCCTTGAGAGAGATCCCTGAAGCCGCGCTGCCAACGGACGAGGTAGAAGAGGACGGTCAAGCCAATCAGGCCCAGGGACAGCGTCGATCCCCAGTAGACCAGCGGATTGCCCAGCAGGAAATACTTGACGATGTTGTCGTCCCAACCGCACATACGCAAGCCAACATTCTATGCTCATGTCAGTATACCAATCAAGAAGTCTATGTTATAGCGGGTTTTGCTTACCAGGATAGGCCATTGCCACCACTGCGAGGCCAAGTCGTCCTGCTTGTCCGGGTCGGGGACCAGAGCATTGTTGGACGTCATCATCGCAACATTGAGATGGATGAAGTCGTGGATGAAAGGCGACTTGTACTGGCCTGGCTCCGCAGGAGGCAGCTTCTCGTTCCAGTGGGCCTCCACGTTCCAGTGTGTGTAGGTGTCGCGAGGGTTGTTGTCCTTAGTGCAAGTGACCTCGATCTGTCGGAAACCCCATTGTGGCAAGTTGACGTTGCCTGCACGCAAATAGCAACCGAGAACTTCATGTTTCAGACGGAAGGCCGTGGTCAGGGTTCGAACTCTGCTCCGGTCCCTGGATGCGACATCACTAATGACCTCGACCTTCCAGTGGTCCTTGTCGTCACCCACAGTCAAGTTGCCATAGGACGAGACCTCCTTGTCCGCCTTGGTGACGGGCGCGGGGATCTCATGGGAGTGCAGGTTGCGGCCGGTCTGAGCGTGGATGAGACGGATCACCTCACCGTCTCCGATGAATCGGGGCTCCTCATTCTCATTGTAGTCCTGGTCGCGGCGGTTTGGGTAGAAGAACCAGTCGTTGTTGGCATCCTTGTGGTGGTAGCAGGTCACCTGTTGTTGGCTAGAACCTTCCGGGTACGTCTGAATGTGCGAGTGCAAAAGACCACCTCCATATCCCATGTTCTTGATAGTGGCCCGGGAGCCATAGGCGACTTCAAGAGGGCTGTTTTGGCCGACCTCAGTACCGCGCAGGTTTGCCTGGAAGAGCGAGCTCATCTGGGCATCACCCGGACCGCTGTCGGTGAGAACGGCGAAGTGAATGGCGAAGCTGAGCATATAGATCAGGAAGGGTAGGACGATAAGACCGACTACTCTCGCAGCGAGATGAGCTCCAAGCTCCGTGTAGGGCATCTTGACGTTGCCAAACTTGTTCCACAGGTCCTCAATGGTGTACAGGCCAACCAGTGCCGTGACGAAGAGGCCGACCAGTTTAACACTAGTAACACAGCCGATGCTAACTCCCGTCATGAACAGCCAGAAGAACCATTCGGGCTCGAAGCTCTTGTTCTGGAGCTTGTGGAACTTGGCCCAGCAGAGCGTTGTGGCGACAGTACCGGAGAGAAGCATGGAATCGAGGAGGATGAAGCGGCTGATGGTGGTGTACGAGTTCTCGCAAAGGACCATAAGCGTGACGAACCAGACGGCAGGACGCCTCAGGTTGAGCTCCTTCGCGGTCCAATATGCCATGGGGACACAAATGGCACCGAAGAAGGCGTTGAACTGGCGCATGAAGGTGTAGTTGACCTCGGCGGGGTAGGTATCCCCTGACTTAAACTCGAACGATCCATTGTATCCGGCAAGGTATCCCGAGAGACCAACAAGCAGCTTTCCCAATGGCGGCTGTCCCAAGGTTAGAATAAGGTATTGATACACATCATCCCACCGAAGCGCTTACATGGACATCGAAGTAGTATTCGTGCTTCAAGTAGTGGGAACCAAACTTTCCGAAACTGTATCGCGAAACCGACAGTCAGCCAAGCCCAACAATGAGGATATATAAAGCTTAGGGGCACGCACTGAGCCTCGTCCCAGGTCACAATGTCGGAGATCCCTATCTTGTAGAATCGAGTGAAGAAGGCAAGTGCGGTAAACAGGATGGGAGCAATGAGGAACTCCCAGTCGTCGAGGGTTTGGAGTAGCGAAGATTGCTACAGGCCCCATTGTCAGCACATGTATCGCAACGTGAGGAATTGCGATGACCGATGAGATCATACCTTCTTGGTCTTCTTGGTCTCGTCGGCTTGGGGCTGGCGCTGCACGGCACCGTCCTGGGTGGCAGGCACGGTGCGTCTTCGCAGGCCTTCACGGGCGTCCGCGCCAGAAGCAACGGTGGCCAACTCGGCGGCGGCCATTGTTGAGCTTGGCCCTGTTGTGAAGGATCAAAGTTGGGGCGAAGAAGGGGGATGATTCGAAGGTGTGTGGTAGAAGAGGTGGTCAGGTTGGAAATAACGAATGGAGTTAAAGGAAAGTGTCGAATGAAGGTAGGTCGAGAGATGGATGGCAAGGCCGAGAACCGAGGAATAGAGTCCAAGAGGCTCCTTTCGTCAAGAATCCCAGGTTCTACGGATCGCACATGGGTTCACCCCACAATAAAAAAGAATTGGCGATGCGTGAAGCACAACCTGGACAGAATATGGAAAGGCTGTGGCCGAAGTCAGAGCTTGGGTAAGAAATTGAAGGGGAAAGGGATAGATGGAGGTTCAGAATTACAATCGTATCGTGGCCTTTCCAAGCTCTCAGCTTTGATGAGCAGAGGGACGAGGTTGCGCGGGCTGGACTGGGCCGCTGTCAGACCCCTGTCAAGCTTGCACGGCAACATTAGCAAACCGCGCTGGTGGTACCACGACCATGCCTGGAGTCCCACCTAGGACTGCTGGGTAGGGGTGCGGGTACTGGGGTGTGCTGGTTGGGGCTCTGTACTCCCCAGGCCTCCATTTGATCGCCAAGTCAAGCCCGATTTAGCGCAAGTCATGTCTCCCTCGCTTCCCTGGACATCAAGGGTGCTTCCCGTTCTGGGCCTCGCCCTGGCGCTACACTACAACACAAATGTACCTGCCTGGGGCCACCTAGGCAGGTACCTAGGTACATTACTCCAGCTCCCGAGCCACCCCTTTGTTCTCAGCACGGCCTCTCCAATGTTCGAGGGAGAGGGTCGTAATGGTGGGTTCGTAGATCTCAGAGGGGGTCAATGTGGCAGGTAAGGCAGACACTTCAACAGCATGTCGATACAGCATCTGCAATGGGCCTTACGCAGGTGCAGTGTACGGCTTTTCATTCCTTAGCGAGGAGCCGTGAAACAGTGAAGACGCCAAGTAGCACGTACTGACCAGATTAGGCCCCTCAAAATCTTTCAATAAGTATCTTCGAAGGCCTCCGAATTCATCGGTTGATCCTGCAGCTTGTTACGCTTCGGGTAATGTTACTGTAAGCGACATGTGTCAAGGGAGCATCGGGGGCCTTCAGAGTCCCGGCCGTCCCAGCTCCGGCCCCGGATCCGGATCAATGCCGGTTCCCAGTGCGGCTAGTCACCGATTACTGGCCATGTGCGTTGGCGTCTGATTCCACAGATAACACTATCGTCTGACGATGCATGACTGACTGCGGTAACTTCGACATGTGTCTACACCGTAAAATGGATGCCACAGTAGGTATGGATTGGTCGTCGTCCTTAGACCCAAGAGAAAGGGGTAAACTCGACTGACGTAGCAGGACTCTCCTATCCATGGATTTTTAGGTAGAATCTTTGACTGGTAGACTGGTTTATAGATGGGGCTACCCTTAACTACCCTTAACTACCCGCGTGGGCCGAGACTGGGCTAACTATAATACACTACCACAGCTATACAGACCACCGTGACCACCACCTCCGAGGGGCAGATCTTGTTGGAGTACATAATACACTAGGTTCATCTTATTCCCGTACGATTTGCCGAATCCTACTGTGCCCTCCTTCTCACACACGCATACATTAGTCTACACCTATGGTATTTGGGGTTACTCGCTTGGGGTGCTTCTGGTCAACATTCACTGCTCAATGTCATCGCTAGTATCCGACTTCTTAATCAACCCTGTCGCTCGAACCGTCCGTCGAATCTCGAGCCCATTTGCCACGGGACCGGCCTCAGCCTCGCCCGAGCCCGTACGACCCTTCTCGCATGACTACGCTGCAGTGGGAAATGGCGACGCGATCGCCGAATACGATGCCGTTTCGATACCTTCCCCCAGGCTCGGGAGATTCATGAGGGGCCCAGACGTAGCCTTCGGTGCTCGATCCCCGCCACTCATGATCCCACATCGGAGAACCGCCACCGCCCCTGTCGAAATCAGCTCGGCCAGGCCCTCAAGATTCGAGACCGAGATGGAGCGTCACGATATCACCGGAACCGAACCCCCCGTTGAAGAACGCACCGTCCCCGAAGCACACGACGCCGCCGACGATGATACACAAGTAGCTCAGAAAAGGCCACGCCGGTTACCGGCGGATGATGGGAAGAGGCAGTTGCGGCGGCGCATCCTCAGCATACAGTCCAGCAATATTACTTTCGACCAGAAGAGATATCTTATGCAGCAGGTCCTTACCGAAAACTATGCCCTTGCCAAACGCGCAAAGACCGTCCCCGACGGGAAGGGGGAAGCCCCGTTACTACACACCGAGTGTACCGGGTGCCCCGGGCATTCCGGGTCTCCCTCCTCTCCCACGGCCTCGACCTCGACCTCGAGAGAGTCCGGCTTCGGTGTGACTGCGCTGGAGACTCTCAAATCCTGGACGGGACTGGATGGGAAGACCATAATCAAAGTGTCAAGGGAAGACCGAGAGCCTACGTATGTACCGATGACAGCCACTATCATGGAGGACTACGAGGACGACCCCGACGATATGGACACTGGAGAAGACGGGGCGGCTCTCGTGCTGGGATGCGTGCACTACAGGCGAAACGTCAAGCTTCAATGCGCGACCTGTGAGAAGTGGTACACCTGCCGGCTATGTCATGACGCGGCGGAGGAGCACACCCTGCCGCGGATGCTCACCAAATACATGCTCTGCATGCTCTGCGGCCACCCACAAAAGGCGGGCGATACCTGTGTCCACTGCGGCGAGAGCGCGGCTCAGTACTATTGCAACATCTGTAAGCTCTGGAGCGACGATGTAAACAAGCCCATCTACCACTGCGATGATTGTGGTATCTGCCGAGTCGGACATGGGCTGGACAAGGACTTCTTCCACTGCAAGGTACGTGCACCACGCCCGCATACTGAAGGACACGGTGGCTAACTCACACAGACCTGCCGCGCATGTATCTCTATAACGCAGACTAACGATCATAAATGCATCGAACGGGCCACGGATGCTGACTGTCCCATCTGTGGAGAGAACATGTTTGCCTCGCCCAAGACGGTAATCTTCATGGAGTGTGGTCATTCGATCCACCGGGCGTGCTTCAACCAGTACATGAACTCCTCCTATAAGTGTCCCATATGCAGCAAGAGCATCGTCAACATGGAAGCACTATTCACGAACCTAGCCAAACTCATCGAGGAACAACCGATGCCGGAAGAATTCAAGGACGTCAGGTCCGTCGTCCTCTGCAACGACTGTTCCGCAAAATCCTCTACTCCGTTCCACTTTCTAGGGCTGCGATGTCAAATATGCAAGTCCTTCAACACACACGAGCTCGACCGATCCCCAATGCCAAGCGAGGCAACGGCAAATGGGGGCGCACCAGGGCAGGGGGGAGAAATTACCCCGGCCTATTCTCAGAGTCCCTTGCAAAGCCGAGGCGATGCCCCCGAACCACACTCCACACTCCATCATTCGGTTCCGCATGTATCTGCGCCGCATAGCCCGATCCATGATGCTGCGAGTACACCGGGGCACCACCCGTACGCAGAAACGGAAGTGAACCTTGCGATCGACGAGGAAGAAGAGCTCACCTTCTGGGGAGGCGAGGCACGGAGCGGCCCTGAGAGCGAGGACGAGGACGAGGACGACGACTCCGAAGAAGAGGACTCAGAGGCAGCAAGCTCTGACAACCCCGATGACGAGGACGACGAGGAGGAAGAAGACATAATACTGTTCGGCCATAGGTGAGCAGCCGTGGGGACCGCATACAGGCAACTCCGGGAATCGCATTGCCATTGGTGTTTTTGACGGGGGTGACGACGTTCGGAACAGGCGTTTGGGATTTCTGGCATACCGGAGGGGCCGCTCGGCTGTGGTATAGGTAGGTCACGGGGGGCTGGTTTAGCAATGCATCATGAGGGTGTGGGCGAAATCCGCTTGTAAAGACAAATACGTGGGCGTCTCTGGATTTGGGGTTTGGGCAGATTGAGCGTTTTGGTTGTGGTTAAGCATGCTTTCCGGGTAAAACATAGCAGAGGTAGCGATACAGAACTGAAACCAATTCCCTAGACCCACGAGAGCCGTAACAAACTAAGTTCCATTCATACCCTGATAGCATGAAGTACAAGAGTAAAATCAAAAATCAGTGCAAATGTGCGTGACTAGACGCCTGCAACGCCCCCATTGTCCAGACTCCAGAATGCCTGTGCGCGACTGGAAGCACTCAGAGCCCCCCAGGCTCAAACACACCGCCCTCATCGTTGCTGCTGCTTGCGCGCCTCAAGCTCGATCTTGGCCTCCTGGGCGCCCTTCCGGAGCTCTTTTATGGTAGTCTGTGGAATTGTGACATGAGCTTGAGCCGCATGAACAAGAAGGCGGCAAAGCCGATAACGAATGAAAAAGGGTGAGACGACGAACGGGTAAGACGCAATACTCACAGCAAGTGCTTCCGGGTTGATGCCCCGTTCAATCAGGGATGTGCATATCGAGATCTCTCGCCGGTCGAGGTGGCAGTTCTGCATTGCGCGTGTCAGGGACGCGTTACGGACTTTCAAGGCGTCTGTCTGTGTGTGTTTGGGGGGTTGTTCTGTTGGGCTGCGGCTTACCAGGATCTGTGAGATGTCCCAGAGGATGTCCACGGCGGCCTGCGCGGAGGCTTGTTTGTTCTCTTCTGGCGGTGGCGGCATCTTTCGTCGTGCTGATGGGCTGGGATGGGTTGAGGTTCGTGTGTCGTGGGTGAAGGTCCGTCCGTTGGGAGCGCAGTGTTGCTGTGGTTTGGAATCAATTGGCGGGGCCGGCTCGGGTTGATGCGACTAACAATGTCTACAGCAGGAGCATGTGTGCACCACGTTAACACAGTAGCTCAATGTTGTATTGAATCGAACGTGGCTGACATGCAATATTGAAGGAACACATTTTGATAGAATAGTCATTGGTATCATTGAATTCGTAAGTCACTGAACCGAGCAGGACCGTAAACCATCGCTCATCTACCGGATGGTCTATGCAAAGGCGTCCTAGGCCCTCCAATCGAAGAACCCTCGCAAGATGGGGGCCTTGGACGTCAACACCCACGGAGCGCTTGAAGTTCCCAGATTGCAGCCACCCCAACCCATTACTGTTTGTCCCCAAAATACGAGGTGATGTGCCGACCCAGTCCTCAACTCTTGAATGCCTCCACAAATAGCTCCCTCATCCCCTTCAGCAACACCGCCAACTCCCTCGTCTCATTCGTCCTCTCCAGCACCCTCTCAATCTTCTCCTTATCCAGCTTGGGCCTACAATGCTTAACCTCGTAGTCCCTCGACGACGTGCTCAGCTCGAACCACGCCTCGCGCTCCCAGTTCTTCTCGTCGATGTGCGTGAACACGAACTTGAGCCGGTCGTCCTGCCCCGCGCCCTCGAGCTTGAGGCACAGGTTCGTTATCCAGAAGTCGAGCTCCGGCACGTTGAACCGCGCCTGCGCCTCCTGCTGCGCCTGGTGCGCGCGCTGCGCGGCCAGCCGCGCGTCGATCTCCCTCTGCGTCTCCTCGATCTGCTTCTGCAGCGAGTCGCGCAGCGCCAGCTGCCTGTCGCGCTGCGCGCTCAGCGAGTGGATGGCCGCCTTCATCTCCCGCGTCTCGGCCGCCTCCTTGGCGATCGTGTTCTGGTGCGTGTTGGTCTTCATCTGTAGGATGTCGATGTCCTTCTTCTTCATCTTGTTGTCCTCTATACAACGGCAAGCACATTCTCTGTCAGCTTTTTTCCGTCTCTTGCGCGAAAGGCCCTGCGCTGGTCCGGGGGTGGTAGGCAATGCTCACCTTGTAGCTCCGTGACGTTCATCACGAACTGGTTCTTCTCCTCGAGCACTCGTTTGCGCCCTTGCTCAATGAAGGCATCAAATTTCGCTGTGAACTTGGCCATGCGATCGCGCAGCTCGTCGAAGCCGAAGTTAATGCTGGGTAGGCTGTCGGCCACGGAGGGCGCGACCATTGTTTGCCGGCTCTGTGAGCTTCTGCCTTCGAAGACTGTCGCCATGGTGGTAGATTGATATCGGTTGGAAGCCCTCGTGGGGTCGTCAGGATCGGTTGGTAATAACGCGATGGTGTGTGTAGCAACTTGCCGTGGGTTCTTGCGGCAGAAAGTTCGCGACACTGAACGCTCGCCAAGAGTGGGCGCTATCCATCACTGGTTGCTGGTCGCCGGGGCAACAATCGACAATACAAGGCTGAAGTCTGATTACTAAGCATTCATTAACGGTTGTTCCTATGTGCCCGAGGTACCTTGACTCGGAGTAGGCCTTGCTACCTCACAGATGTACCTTTGATTGACTCTTTTTCTTTTTCCATGCGATGTGAAATTTCGTTTGCTCTCGTTTGAGGACCTGAGTCCAAATACGGCCACCGAAACTTTGGATCACATGCCTTCTGATACCTACTTCTTATTCTTAGTTCGATTTCCAGACAAGCCTGCAGACTGAAGCGTTCGCTATGCCTACCTTGCATGGGCATTCATTAAACAACGTTGGAACCGACAAACCATATGGCTGAGCCACAGGGCCAGGGCCGACGCGGCCCTAATGACAAGAATGCTCATAATATCCCAATTCATCGCGTTAACGACTTCTCGCTGGGCCATCTAGGCCAGATCTCTTACAAACATGTGGGTGACGAGGACGTAGATGTTGGGAACCTCGGCTCAAGCCGAAAACTCGAAGAACGTGAGTGACTGAATCGAACACGCTCCTTCTTTACAATATATTTATACGCCTCACAGTACCATCGTTGCACCAAGTGCTTCATTTCGAGAAATGGTTCCCTCCGACAAGGGCAGGTTTTGCCGCCCCGTCATCACGTACTTTTCAGTATACCAAGTCTCAGAAGTATTGGCTGGTCAAAACTCACCCGGAGGCATATCAGGGAATTCCGGACGTACCAAAGCTTCTCTCGAAACAGGTACGGGATGCCCGGGCCTATGATCACGGAGAAGAGAACCAGACCGCATCAACTCTCGCGATTGGGGCGATCACTGACATGAGGAACCCATCTCGGCCTGGAGCATGGCCAGTGGTGGCTGTGGCTGCTGGTGAGGCTGCTCACATACTTCGGATCTCTTCGATGAGCTTAGAAGACTGGGTCTGTGAGGGCCACTCGTTGCCAGTCGGTTGTAACCCAACATATGGCTCAGTAGCGGCTGGTGGTACACAGCCAATCTTTCAAGGCCTATGGTGTAGTGATGGCACCGCGATATCACAGCTGAGATTTGCGACGAAGCAGAGACAGGTTGATCCCCTTCGATGGCTGATCGTCCAGAAACCGTCCTCAACCACAATCTTCGAGCCCCAACTCAGTGCGAAGCCCGTCAAAAATTCGGCCTCGATGCTGAGCCTCGATCTTGGAGGTGAAGAGCACATTGCGGTCAATCCTATCGTCACTCTATCTACGAGCATGACTGGGGGAGACACCCACTGCGACTTTTCCGTCAATCTTGGCGAGGACGAGGATGCACCGCAAATCGCTATAGTAGACAGGTCGGGGAACTGGTCAGTCTGGTATATCGAGCGCGAAGGCCACCGCAGGATGAAGACGACGAAAGCAGTGCCTAAGAGCAAGGGAATCTGGGACCTGCCTACATCCCTTGGCCTGCCGAACGGTGCAGGACTTTCAGAAGAAAGGTTTCGAGTCACTTGGGCCTTTACAGCACGAAAATCCGACGACTGGGAACGCGACAGCAACACATCGGATGACCCTCGCACTCCTAATACTCTCCATACTGCCTACCTTTCAGGCCTCGACACAACCCCGTCGAGATATGAAAGGCTGGTGATCAGTAACCACACACATCTCCAGGTTTTGGATGCGAATGCTGGCACATCTCTCTCTTGGCTCAGCTTCTCCAGGCCTGATGGCACAGATGCGCTCCTTGACGCTCAAGTGTTCCCAGGATCCCCATCTCATGTCCTTGTGCTTACTACGAAGAAGTTGTACCTGCTTCATATAAGCGATGTCGAGCACCAGGAGGCAAGCCGCCTCACTGTGCTACTCTCGTGCCCGCACTTTATGAGCCACGGCAGTGAAGTTCCGAGATTGTCGGTGACAAGGCTACGAACTTCTCCTGACCGGGCATCTGTTCTTGTGCTCCTCCACTCTAATCGGAATTCTCGTGTGAGCATTTTCTACTTAACGACCCATTTTCAGGATGGCAATGTGGACTTTCATCACCAGGTGATGCAAATCACAGGACTCGAAGCTTCAAGCCCAGGGGACCCGCAAGGAATCGAGTGCCTGACAGCAGTGCCTCTTCAGCTTTCTGCGTTGAGGAAGCGTCGTGGGCCCAAATCTGAGACCACCGAAAACCACATCGAGAGCAGTGAAGTTCAGTACTATCAAGTTTTCCGTCTGGCTACGGATTTGAGCTTGACTTCCTCCATTTTTGCCGTCACGTCCGGAGCTGTTGAGAGGTTGGCTCGACCGATCAAATCAGCACTGCCAGGTTGGAGCGAAGCTAGACGGGCGACATACCTTAGGAGGAAGCTGCTGCGGGAAGGTGAGAAGGCCTTTGTTGTTCCTGATACAACGGAGGAAGACAAGCAACTCAGTGTTGCCCGTCCCCCGGAAACTCTGGTCCACCACGACACATTCCAACTCAGATATTACTTCGTCAGACTGGTTGAGGAGATCAATAATGGCGTCTTCGGAGAACCTGGCTCTGTATCCACCGGAAGCGGCACCTTTGGGCCATTCGGTCCTGTTCAAGCGGCCTTGGCAGATCGAGAGGCAGATGACTACGTTTCCTTGAAGCCACTGCTGGGGTTTTCCGGCTTCTGGCAGCCTCTAGACCTCACAGAGGTGGAAACTGGATGGGATGGACAGATGAGACGGCTACAGGAATCCAGTAGTATCCGGCTATTCGAGTGCGGCCATTATGGTCCGAGGCTCAGTGTCGTGGATGTTTTCGAGATGTTATCTGTCAACTGGTCTGCCGAACTACCAGCAGAATCACTCAAGGCGATGCAGTGGAGACACATCCAGATGGCGCTTGAAAGAATGGCTGCCGAGGTGTACTTGTCCGAGAGAGGGGTCTACATGGCTCCCGCATCAACTATAGAGCTTGCTTCCAGAACTCTGCCACGAGAGGGCGATAGTCAGGCCTCGCTCAAGAGTGAGTTTGAAGACTTGCCTCTATCTCAGCCTCGGTCGGATGTCTCGCTTCCGACACCATCAGCTACCCCGTCCTCCTCTCGAGCCACGTCAGAGGTCCTTCAGGAGAGCCAGCAAAGTCAAGAATACGACGATGCAGAACATGAAGACCCAGCAGTCACTCGGCTCCGAATGTATCTCCCGTCTATCAAGTTTACACCACCAGCAAGATCAGGTCAAAGCCGAGTCCTATCACTCTGGCCGGAGCAAAGAGGCAGCGACCCCGCCGAATACAGGTACTCGCGTACTGGTAAGCCAGACGCAGAGTCCGAGGCGGCCCGACGACGACGACAACGGGAAGAGGAGCGCATGCGGAAGAGGGCAGAGAGAAGGGCGCATATCAACTTCAAGATGGAAAGGTCGGGCGAAGCGTTCAGCCAGCCGCTCATGCCAAGCTCCAGCCACGCTGGTCCGCCGCCGCCGCCGCCTCACTCTTTTGCGCACAACCAGGCTCCGATGCCGAGCTTCGGGTTCGAAAGCCAGCACAGTCAGGGCCGGAGCCAGGGCCAGAGCCAGAGCCAGAGCCAGGGCCAGAGCCAATTTGGATTTGGATTCTCCCAGACAATGTCCCAGCCGCTGCCGGGAGAGTTCGGGACCAGGCGGTCTAAGATCAAGAAGAAGATCAAGCATAAGCCGGCAAGTGGCTTCAAGTGAAGGATTTCTTCACGTGCAGCTTGGATAGGGGTTTGAATGGTTGGATTCCATGTTGACCGGCAGGTCAGCCATGGACGGGTCGAGAGGAAGATCCTAAGATACGCGACGAGGCTCTTTTCTGGGAAGAGCGCCGGTTGGAACGCACATAGAGTAAATAGTAATTTCAATGTATGGACATGCCGTAATGTGGGCGAGACCCCCCGTTATCAGCCTTGTAATCTCGTAACAAAACAAAGTTTATACTGCGTAAAGCATATGAAAAAAGCGTAGCTGATTGCTCAAAGTGACTGTTTCATAAAGTCTATCTAGGATTGGTGGTGGCTATTTCTTCGTGTTGAATCTCGATATCTAGTGGCAACCCCATGAGCTTTGCGACATCCGGAGAACCGCTTCTCAAGCATTTGCTATTCACTCTTTCAACCTTTTGACCTGCAGTTTCTAGAACCCACCAAACCTTACACAACATGTCTCACTGCCACGACGAGCATGACCATCACCATCATCATGGTGAAGAGCACGACCACTCCGACGACATAACCCCCGCGGTGCAGTTCTCACTCTACCCCCACGTCGACTTCGACAACATCGTCACCCTCAACGAGAGCTCCCACGGCTCAGGCAAAGGCATAACGAAGAAGACATGGGCTGAGAGGCTCAGCGACGAGCCCGAGCTGGCAAGCGATGCAGACGAGCAGCTCATCATCAACATCCCGTGAGCTCCTGCCCCTCCCCCAAGATCAACCCATCCACCTCAGACGGTGAAATGAAGCAGCTTACCCTAACCCTCACCCCCCCTCCACAACAGCTTCACAGGCCAAGTCAAGCTACACTCGATCCAGATCCGCACCTCGCAGTCATCCAGCGCGCCGCGGACCCTCAAGGTCTTCCAGAACAAGGAGGACGTCGACTTCGAGGCGGCCGAGGACCTCCCCGCGGAGCAGGAGCTCGAGCTGTCGCAGACCTCGGAGGTGCAGGACCTCCCGGTGAAGCGCGCCAGGTTCGGCAAGGTGCAGCGGCTGGCGCTGTTCTTCCCGGACAACTTCGGGGGCGGCGACGAGGACGTCACGAGGATCACTTACCTGGGATTCCGGGGCGAGTGGATGCAGCTGGGCCGCGCGCCGGCGAACATCCTCTACGAGGCGGCCGCTAACCCGGCGGACCATAAGCTCAAGGGCACCGGGGTGAATCAGGTTGGGAGTGGGATCGGGGGCCGTGGGCCGGGTCAGTAGGGGCAGGGGGGTGGTCCCTTGTAGGGAGCATGGAAGCCCAGGAGGGAGGGAGTGATTGGGTGAGATAGTGTCATGGGTGTCACGCGGCTAGTCTGTCACATAGTAATCCGGACGCTGCCCTTCCTATTATATATCCTCGTGGGTATCTACATGAAATCATCCTCCCAGCTTTCATCACGGTCTTGGTTGCTGGAGCCCACCATATTCTCCTCGTTGAATATATCATCGTACGCGTGTGCCTTCTGGTGCTTCAGCTGCTCCCTCTCCTTCTTTATCCGGGCCTCCTCCTTCTTCTGTAGCAGGGGGAACGTGTTAGCAGTCTGTTGATGTGATTGCCTTGGGCAAAAAATAGGGCAAGCCAGGACAGGACGTACCCTTGCCAGCATCGCGGCCTGGTCTCGCTTCCGCAGCTCTTTCTGCCTGTCCTCCCTCTCCTGCTTCAGGTCCGGGTGCTTCTCGACCTTGGTCTTGTTGAGCCTGTTGATGATCACGTTCTCCCGTTGCCGCACCAGGACCCGCTTGACCTTCCTGTCGTCGTGGAAGCTCACCTGGCCAACTGCCATGCTGCCATCTTTCCTGAGGTTCGACCACGGGGTGTAGATGATGGTGACGTTGTCTTTCTTGTTGCCTGAGTCGAGGAATCAGTTCAATGCCCTAATATTGTAGTCAAGTGGTGGTAACAAGGGCCTACCTTCGATGGAGTTGGCCTTGGTGAGCTGTGCCAGATCCTCGAGCAGGGGCTCCGGGATGTTGTCCCAGGTTTCTCCTTCCGTCAACCGCAGATAAATATGGGCACTGGAAAGCTTGTCTGCGTGGAACTAGACATCAAGGATTTGTCAGGATGTTGGACCATATGCGATTTAAGTGTGAAATCGATCTCATACCCTGGATATTTGTAAGTATGGCGACGGTTTGATGAGTCTCCGGGACCATGAGCTTACCAGACATCCTCTTCCCAGCCGAACTTGATGAGATCCTCATCTGCACAGTCATTAATGTGAGTTCTTCCCCAGTCATATAAGCGGAAGACTTCACTCACTCTCGAACTTGTCCTTACCCACGTAGACGTAGGCAGAGGGCTTAACGACCGTCGAAGTAAAGTAGTAGACCATGATGGATCCGTATTAAAAGGGGAAAGATTATCGGGGATGTAAAAGAGGAATTGAAGGGAGCGCAGGCTCAGAGATGCAACACCTAAGGTTGATTTCAACAGTCTGGTGAGTTTTGCTTGGGTCGGTCAACCGTCGGATTGAGTGTAAGAGCGTAAGTTACGCACGAGCCGTATTTTATCAATCTCCACAAATTTTCTTCCCGGCGAACATGGATGGGCAGGCAAAGCCGCAAAGCTACTGACGGGGACTTCCTCAAATTTACTGAACGGAGAGGACGGCAGCCTCTCATATCTCTCTCCACGAAAGCAAACGACGCGGGTCCCTTTTCCACATCGTCGTCGTCGTCCTCAATTCCCCACCCGCACCCACACACAAATTCGACGAACATGGCGCCCAGGATACCAGCGCGGTGCTGGGCACCGTTGACACGCCCGTCGACGAGGGCGACGCCAGCATCCCTCCTCGCCGGCGTGCAGCAACCACACCCGACCTCGATAGCCTTCCGGCCGGCCCTGCCCGTGACCGTCGTGCCCACCACCACCAGCAACTTCAGCACCACCCAGAACCGCGACGTCAAGTACGGCTGGAGCACGCTCGGCAAGCGGTCGAGCTTCCAGATCAAGTACAACGAGGGCAACGGCCTCCCCGAGCGGACGACGAGCCCGGCGGCGGCGCAGAGGCGCAAGGAGCGCAACACCCCGCTCCGGACCGGCATCCTCGCCACCAAGAAGGGCATGACGGCCTACTACACGCGCAACGGCAAGCGCATGGCCTGCACGGTGCTGCAGGTGGACCAGTGCCAGGTGGTGGCGCACAAGACCAAGGAGAGGCACGGCTACGACGCCGTCCAGCTGGGGTGCGGCTCCAAGCGGCCCGGCAACGTGACCGCCCCGCTGCTCGGCTACTACGAGGCCAAGGGCGTCCCGCCCAAGGAGCACCTGATCGAGTTCCAGGTCCGCGACGGGAGGGGCCTCGCGCCGCCCGTGGGCGCCCAGCTGCTGCCGGACTGGTTCCACAAGGGACAGTGGGTCGACGTGCGCGCCAACTCGAGGGGTATGGGCTTCGAGGGTGGCATGAAGAGGCACGGCTTCTCCGGCCAGGAGGCCAGTCACGGTAACTCGCGGAACCACAGGACCATGGGTAGCGTGGGCCCCTCGCAGGGAAGCGGTTCGAGGATCCTGCCCGGCAAGAAGATGCCCGGGCGGATGGGTAACGAGAGGGTCACGATGCAGAACCTCGCCGTGTTGAGGGTGGACAACGACCTGGGGATCATCGTGGTCAAGGGCTGTGTGGCCGGCCCCAAGGGCGCGCTGGTCAGGGTCTCGGATGCTGTCAAGATGGACCCCCCACCACAGGAGTTCATCGACGAGATGAACAAGGCGCTGAACGACCGGTTCCCCACTGCCGCGGAGGACCTGGAGGAGGCGAGGAAGAGGCACTTGGAGCTCAAGGAGCTGAGGAGGCAGGGCAGGATAGAGGAGGCTATCAAGCTGGGTGTGCACGAGGACGCCGAGGCCGTAGAGGAGCCGGTCGTGGCAGTATAATATACCACCGTGTAACTGTCAAATGCATGATTACTTGCGAACGATACGAGAGCGATGGGCGCCGCGACACAGCCTCCTTTGCAACGGTTGAACCGCCGGTAGATGTTGCTCCCTTAATCATCAGCCCAGGCGCAATGATCTCGAAAAGCGCTTGTAGACTTTTGATTCCAGCTACCTACTTGCCAAAGCCTAGTTCACATCCCAGGTAAACCCTCAAGCTTTTCGACATGGCTTCCACCACGCCACCAATGCCCATGTGATGCGAATCGCGACACGCTCTCTGTGCTCCCAATAATGCCAATGCGAAGGGCCACAACCCTTATTGGGTATTGGGTCAATCGCTCATCACCCTGAATATCACCGGACTTCTTTGAACTCTTTCCAAGACCGCCCGTTTCGGCGCCCATCGCCTTGTTTGTGACAGGGGTCTGTTGTGCTCGGATCCGTCATGTTCTTGAGTGCTCACACAGCCCCAGTATCCACCATTCTCTGATGTACAGAAGCCATTGAGCAGAGGGTGAGTGTCGACCACAATCTTCCGGAAGGCCCGCGGCCCAGGAACACGACAGCTCGACCCCCTACTTCCTGAACCCCCTCGTGGCCGAGTCATCGTCCTCACCAGCAGCCTCGATCAGCTTCCACGGGTCGCCGTCCTCCAGCAGGTCGATCTTCCTCCCGTCGCTCGTCTCGAGGCTCCACTCGACCGTCTCGAAGACGCCCTTGGGCGTCGGCCTGAAGCTGGCGAAGCGCATGACGCCCGTGCCCTTTGTGCCCTTGACCGTGAAGTGTATGTCGATGTTGCCCTGCAGCTGGTTCATGGTGCCCCCGATCCAGGGTATCTGCGCCTTGAAGTAGATCTCGTCCCCGAGCAGCTCGCGCGCGCGCTCGTTTGTCCGCAGGGCGTACAGCGTCGACGAGACCACGGGCGACGACGACTTCTGGTAGTTGAAGATGGCGAGGCTGGCCAGCGCCACGGCCGCGAAGAAGGTCGGCAGCGTGCGCGACCAGCGGAAGCTCTCGGTCTCGACGTCTGCCCGCGTGGCGTGTCAGTCAGCTGGTCCGGTGGTTATATTTATATGTATGCCATGGTGGTTTCTCTCCATGGGGACTCTGAGCTCACCTGGAAGCTCCCGGTCCGCCCTTCTCGACAGTAGGGGTCCGTCTCCTGGCTTTGGTGCGGCGATGTACGCGCGCCTCTGTATGAGAGCCCTCGCTGGGGTTGGCGACCTCAGGAGTGGGAGGATCGACCTGTTACATATCCGTTTTGACAACATATTTGCGACCGTGTGTGTATGTAGTGGGGGAGATTGAACGTCAGGACCCTCGAATTCCGCAGTCTTCGAAAGTATATCATCTCACATGCAGTGAGTTTGTCACCCTAACCCTTGCACTTCCAGGATGTATGTCTGCGGCAGGCTGCGGCTCTTACCGGCCTGCCGGAGTGCCAACTCGTTCTCGCTGACTTATCAGTCCGCCGTTCTGCCGACTACCACCCTCATATTGGCGCCACCAGGTATTTACATCTGCGCCTTGTGCTAACAGCATATTTGTAGGCAGGCGAGAGCAAGTCGGCTCTGCCTCTATAGCGATTAAGCCTTGCCCCTATGAGTACTTAGGTACTTCAGACGATACTACCTCCTTCTTTCTCTGCAGCGAACTCTCGTTGACAGAGTAGTATTGACAAGGCAGGCCTTTCTTATTTTCGGTATCACCAAGTCGGCGAGATGCGATATTCCCTCCAGTGCGCCGTATCAGCCCTCTTGAATGTATCAATATCACCCTCTACCCCTAATGGCCCAACAGTCCAGACGCCCTCTTCCACCCGCCTGTGCCAATGGTCCAACAGACGTTCCAGTCGCTGAGGGCGGTGATAGTCGCCCCCAAAAGGCTTGTATCCGTGCTGGAACAACTCGTGCGCATTCCCTTGAGCAACCCGGCCAACGGGTGACCCGTCGCTCTTACGTGCACCCGCGGACCCGTCCCCGACGTCACTCACCAGGCCAAAAGGCAGCAACAGCCGGAAGCCTTCCTCGGCAATGTCGTAAGCATCTCTACTAACCGATTCACTGTAGACGCCGGCGGGGACCAGGGACGGCACCGGTGAGTGAGAGGTCCGCGGGTGGAAATCGTCGCAGAATGGATTTGATTCCGACAAGTCGGCCTCCTCTTCGCCTCTAGCGGTGAAGAAGAGGTATACTGGCGGCATCGCCTGAGGTGAACGCGGCAGCTTGGTGAAGGGCTGCGCTTCCGCGAACTCATGTGCGTCTGCAGGGGGCAGGAGAAGACCCGGGGCGATGCTGCGGAACCGAGGGCGGCGGGCGCGTGTCAGAAACTCGCGCGCGAAGCAGTTCTCGGGCAACAAGGCTGCGTCCAGAACGGCGGGCGCGAGAAGCTGTTCAGCGGCATTAGTGGCGGTGGTGGTTGCCATAGCTGGCGACGGAACACGCGCCTCGATGGCGTCGCACAACCGGTCCCACGCGCCGACGCAGCCAATGACCTGGGCCTCGCCATAAGGCCGCCACTCCCACGGCCCAATCTTCTCGCTGCCGAACAGGGAGGGTACGCTGCTGGGCGAGGCCGTGATCTTGCCGAGACGCAGAAGCTCGATCCAGTGGGAGAGGACGGTCTCTAGCGGATGCCAGAGTTCCTGGTGCGCCTCGATTGGCAAGGCAGAATCGTAGTCATCCATGTGCATGAAGACGGCGGCGCGATGACAGCCTTGGTGATAGTATAGGCCGCCGCCGCTTTCTCCGCCCTGGCCAATGTTGGGGGAAAACAAGCATACCAGGCTATCTGCCGGCATATCGGACAGGTCGGTAGTGTGATTATCGAAGAGCTCATCCGGGCCGGAGAGCTCAGCGACACACCAGAAGAAAGGCACGAGCTCGGGAACATCAGCAGGTACGATGGCAGTGGCGAGGAAGGCGGCCAGCGAGGGGTCGAGACGTGGACGGAGAGCCTCGGCTGCAGCACCATAGTGCGTGAAGAAGGTGTTGTTGCCTTGTAGACTGGCAGATGGACGGCCGTCGGCAACCCAGGCGTAATGCACAAGATAGTTGTGCAGAGCTGGGCATCGTGCGTGATCCATCCCTGGTAAGTCGTCGCGCGCTGGGTTGTCCGCTACAACGATCAAGTCGTCCACATCGGGGAGCTTTGAAATATCCATACTTCACCTTGACCAGTACCGTTGTTGATGTGAAGAGATCAAATGCCGACCTGCTAGAGCACGGAGTATATTACTGTTTGATCTCTAACTTATGGGCCTTGTAGAATTTAGGTGCTGTTAGAACAACGTAAGTGGTCATATTGCAAAATTACGTCCTGTTTTAAGATGTTCATTCCCATAAATTTCATACTGCGGAAGGTGAGTATATCTAGGCAGCAGCGGTCGGGGAGTGGGCAACAACGACTCCCCTGTCGAGGACCACCGCTTTGGATCGTATCCTCACCCGCTTCATAAGTTCACAAGACTACCAACTTGCGAAAGCGCCAGCATGCACCTCGGAATCAAATTTCAGTGCCGCAGGCACCTAAGCGAAGACTTGGAACCTTTCCTTCTAGGGGCATCATCGTGGCGAAGGACAGCGAGCTGTGCGAGCTCACCGAAGCGGAGCTTGTAGGGACGGTCGCAATAGTCTGAGAAGAGCAAAGGATACCTAGGTCAGAGGGGTACTTGGGACCTTCATTCGGATTGATGTGGGCATCTCCACAACAGCACTCTCTGGCAGACACGGATCAGGTACACGACCAGAGGCATTATGTAATTCGGCCTCCCACCACAGTGGAGAGTCCACCCGGGGAGTGGAAAACAGGCCTGAAGAGCGTGTGGCCTTTTGGTAGCATCTATGGGATCTATAAGAGCGTCAAGAGCGAGGGCGATTTGCTGCACAGGAACGCGTATTGGAAATGGAAAGAAGATGAGTAAGTAGTGGGTGGACTTGTTGTACGAAGGAGAACATGTACAGAAACATATTCATGTTTTTACTCCCAGAAATGTACTAGATAGATATATGGACCAATATAGTAATGATGCTGGTATATAATATTTCCCCCCTGATCAGTCGTTACCACCGCATCCATCCGTAAAGCCATTAATCTCAGTGACGACCTTGTTGTTCTTGAAGCACCTCCTCCTAACCCCGATCGGGGTCCTGAAGGTAGCTTTCCACTCATAGCCGTCATCGACCGCGTTCTCAGAGTACGTGAACTTCCAATGGGTGATGCCGCCGCCGACGCAGCTCTTGGCCTCCTTGAGCAGCGTCTTCTGGCCCCAGTCGTAGTCGGAGAAGCCGCTGCCCGTGATGGTGTACGAGCTGAAGAAGCCCTTGTACCAGCCCTTGCACGAGCCCGAGGCGGCCTTCATGACGGGCCACGGCCGGGTGTCGCGCTGGGGCGAGACGCGGTAGACCCAGTTGCCGCGCGTGTACTCGCCGCCGAACTTCCAGTCCATGGGGTTGTCCGGGTCGTTGCCGTCGCAGCTGTTGATGATGCGGGACATACTATTGATACACTCGTCCTCGTCGTACTCGTTCTCGCCGCTCGAGTAGGCCGAGCCGTAGACGGACAAGACGAACTCGTCGGGAGTGCCGCTCAAGTACGTCTTTCTGTACCCGGCTTTCCAGCCTGCAATGCCGGCTGGCTTGGTGACGCCCTTGCAGAAGCTCTCGTACTTCTCGTTCAGCTGGTCCTCGTTGGTATAGGCTGTGGAACCCGTCTTCTGATAGCAAGTGAACTGGTCCAAATTGGTGGCACATGCTTGAGGCGGATATTAGCGGTGGGTCATCTTCCAGGTGTGGGATGAAGAGAGGGGTGTGCAGAGAGAGCATAATCATGCATAGGCACTTTGGCTCCTGACTGGGAATAACGTACTTGGTGCTGTAACGTCCAAGACCTCGGCCCGGATATCAATGATGGTCTGCAAGGCCCACGAGGCAATGGTGTAGTGACCCAGCTCGTTGGGATGGAAGAGCTTGCCGATGAAATTGGGCAGCCCAAGCGACAAAGATGTCGTATCGTTGGCCGAGTCTCCAGGGCAGCCCGGAGCCGTGGGTGCCCGACTATCAAGCATATGCAGAGCCTCTGCTTGGGGGTTGGCCGAATTGTATAGTCTCGAGTTATACAACTCCGTCTCGGCGTTCTGCCGCATGACCTCGTCGAAGGCCTCACGCTTCGCCGCCGGACCCCCAACGTCACGCTTCTTTAGTTCTGCATCCGACTTGATGGACGTGTCGGGCTTGAAGAACTGCAGGTTCGGCTGCGCGGTGTCTGGGTACACGCCTGTCGACGCCGGATCGCACATTTGGCCCGTCACGCCGTCCGAGGGCCACAAGCCCCAGTTGGAGAAGCCGATGTGCCAATTGTACTTGGAATTGGCCGCCGTGTCATTGACTACGCCCTGGATGAGGTCGTTGATCTGCACGACCAGATTGTTGAACGTCTTGCGGCGCTCGATAGTCAGGGTGAGCGGGTCGCTGCCCAGGGCCAACAAGGTCCAGTCTTGTTCAGTTGCGCAGTCTTCGTTCTCCGTGTTGAAGAACTGCGCGTAACCGTTGAAGATAACGATTCCATCATCTTTCATCTTGTCATCAAGCGCCTCCATCAGCTGCATGAGGTTGTCTTTCAAAATACTGTCAAGGTTGTTCTGGGCAATGTCGATGACCGATGTGCAGGCATCCTCGCCGCTGAATGGGAGAAAGACGCAGGACTTGATCATGGAAGCCTGTCCACCCTGTTAGTATACAGATCATGATTCCTTTAATTCTTTTTTACTTACCAGACACAAGTCGTTCCCCCCAGCCGTCATGACAACCAGGTCGAGGTCTCCCTCGAGCCCCTGGATCTGGGTGTAGATGTCGCCTGTCCTGTCGCCGCTGCACGCCACATACTGGAAGTCCTCGACGGTCTTCCCTAGCTCTTTGTACATGATCTCCGGGTACGAAGTGTCATACCTCGCGCAGTACCAGTCGTTGTTTCCAACAGCCTGGGTGAGGAAGCTCGCCAGGGGCGCTCCGGACCCGATGCCGGCTGTGAACGAGTCGCCCACAGCCGCAAAGCGCTTGACCCAGCTGAAGTCGGTCGGGTCGCTGTCGACGCGCGCGAGAATGTGGGACTCTTTTGGTGTCGAATTGTTGTTTCCATGCTGCACAGTTGGGAGCACATGCGCCTCCACTGCTGAGGCCAACAGCGCCGGAACGGCAGAAACCAGAGACGCCTTCATCGTGGGAGCTGTTCTGTGAGGTGCCCGCTTTCCAGAGCTCGCTGCCTTGGAGGTCTGAATATCAACCAAGGCTCATGGACTAGGTACTTACGTACACTGACGGTGGCATGCCTCTGTATCCGAAGACTCAGACTCTGGCCAGCACATGTTGGAGGCCGAGGCACAACCAGCCCGACTTTTTCAACAATCTCCGGGCAACCCCATTGCGGCGCTGCAATATTGACAGAATACCACTCTCAGCTGAAATATCGAACCATTTGCGGCGCCTAATGGGCGGACTCGAATCACACGGCCACAGCAAGGAGTCCTCCGCGGACGAGGGTGACAGTCCGATACAGCAATGCTTCGGGTTCGGACCGAAGATAGTCTTCCTGGGACCCTCCCAACATGACAGGGCCTGGAACCGATATGTTACATCGCTGATGAGCACCACTATATACCTACCTAGGTAGGTGGTACCCCTTGTCCCTGAATTCTATATGCAGTGTATTTTGTGCAAGCGCTGTCAACGGTGCTTCTTGAGAGTGCGCTGTGGAGTACGTCTAGGATATTCGATATTGAACAACTTGAGGCAAGGTCTTAAAAATCCCTTGGCCTCGGGACCCAGTTCCCCAGATGTGACAGCAAATCGGCAGGCCTTGCTCCTGTGGGCCGGACCAAAGAAATGAATCCTATCATAGCAGAGCACTGTAGGCTCTCGGCCCTTTGTCAACCAACGTTTCTTCGGGGATCGGCACGAAGGAGTTAAGCTTCAAATTTGTGTAAGAGGATCTCGTCTCAGTGGATACAACGTGGATACTTACTGGGATGACACCCTACCCTGGTAGGGACCCATCTCCGGATCCATTTCCGGATCGACACCGAGCGAAGTACAGTACAAAGGCTTGGGCTTAATCGCCAACTGCAACATCAACACTCGTTACGTATCAGAAAGGTGATTGTCTTAGCAATAATATCGTGAGATGTATGCCTTTGTAATATGCCATACGATCGGAGTCTGCCTGGCACCTGTGATGTTTGGTTCCTGAGCTCCGGAGCCGCACTGAGTCCTCATATGCCACCAGAGTCCAACCTAAGTGCAACCAAGCTGTCAACCTTGGTCGATACCTCCAACCCGGTGCTTTGGGACTCAGTATCAATATGAAGGGTCTCACTCTGCTCAGACACGTCGTGCTGACCTGCCTCGCCCTGAGCAAGCACGTTCTCTGCGCGGATGATGATAGCTACAAGTGCAGCAAGACGAGTCCCTGTTCGATAGGGTGCTGCGGTGCACTGTAAGTCCCTGAAGCCCAATCCGTCCTGAGCAGAACAAAAAAGAGTATTTGTTGATATTATGCCTAGGAACGACGACGGCGTAGGCACCTGCGGCCTGGGGCCCGACTACTGCGGCGACGGGTGCTACTCGTCGTGCGACTACAAGAGCGAGTGTGACCCAGGCTGGGGGATCGAGTGGTCCAACGCGACGACGTGCCCCCTCAACGTCTGCTGCAGCAAGTATGGCTTCTGCGGCACGACCAGCGAGTTCTGCGGCTCCGAGGTCGTCTCGTCCCCCGAGTGCGCCGTGTCGGGCAACAGCTCCACCGCGCGCACCATCGGCTATTATGAGGGCTGGAACTGGCAGCGGTCGTGCGGCACCATGACGCCCAAGCAGATCCCCCTCGGCTACTACACGCACATCAACTTCGCCTTCTCTCTCATTGACCCAGACACCCACCGCCTTGTGGCCATGGACGACGTCACAGGCGAGCTGTACCAGGCCGTCACCGCCCTCAAGGCCAACCAGCCCGACCTCCAGGTGTGGATCGCTGTCGGCGGTTGGGCCATGAACGACGCAGGCGAGTACCAGGAGGTCTTCACCGACCTGGCAGCCTCGGAGGAGGCTCAGGATGAGTTCTTCGAGGCACTGGTTACCTTCATGGCGAATAACAACTTCGACGGTGTCGACATAGACTGGGAGTACCCGGTGGCCGAGGACCGCGGGGGCGTCGATGCCGACTTTGACAACTATGTGACCTTTGTCTCGCGGCTGCGGGACCGTCTGAACAATGTGGGCAGTACAATGGGCCTATCCATCACACTGCCGGCCTCGTACTGGTACCTGCGCGGCTTTGACATTGTGAACCTCGAGCCGTATGTCGACTGGTTCAACGTCATGACCTATGATATCCGTACGCTATTTCCTTAACCGACCCCTCTCCCCCGGCCCCCCCTCTCTGAGAATGTGAGAAGGAACCCCTTTCCGCTAACGTGATTCTCTGTGCATCAGACGGTGTGTGGGACAGCACAGTCGAGTCGTTGGGGTCGTATGCCCGCGCGCACACCAACCTGACCGAGATCAACTCGGCCCTGGAGCTCCTGTGGCGAAACAACATCAATCCGAGCCGGGTGAACATGGGCCTCGGCTTCTACGGCCGCAGCTTCACCATGTCGGACCCCAGCTGCATGGCGGCCGGGTGCCCGTTCTCGGCGGCGGGCGGCGCGGGCGAGTGCACGGGGACGGCGGGGGTGCTGTCGGCGGCGGAGATCATGCAGATCATTGGGAGCGGCGACGGTGTCACTATGACGCTCGACCCCGTCGCAGCCGTCCAGATCGTCACCTGGGACACGGACCAGTGGGTGTCGTGGGACGACGCCACCACGCTGGGCATGAAGGTCGACTATGCCAACGAGCGGTGCCTGGGCGGCGTCATGGTCTGGGCCATCGACCTTGACAACGGGTCCATGATCGAGTCGCTGTCGCAGTCTGGGAATGGGAGGACCTTCTTCCTGGAGGATTCGGAAATCCCCGAGAACGTGCCATGTTATGGGGACGGTACGATACCAGACTGGGCGTATTCGAACTACACTTCTTCGTAGATAGGAGAGGCTTTCGGTTTAGTGGTGTCTCTGTTTTGATATTATCATGTCCTGGTGCCATCTGATGTATACATCACACAAAAGAGGGACAATGTGACGGGATCCACCTAATCGACGGCGCGTGGCTCAATATCAGTATGACGATTGTGAATTTACGAAGAGGTTCGCCTAATCGAAAGAAAAGAGGAAAAAGGAAGTTATAGTTACGCCGAAAAGGCAAGGTAGATAGAGAGGGACGGCGATAAGGAAAGCTTATCAGAAGGAGACAACCCTAACCCTATCTGCCCTACCCCCACCCCGCTTGCCGTTTGCCGTGCCACAGCAATAACTCGTGGTAAGTTCTATTTATATGAATTCAGATGTTATGAAAAGGCGTTGAGTCGTGTAATGGATGTCGTGGTTGTATTGAACTGAAAGCTACTCTGTGATTATGGCTACAAAGTCCCAAATCAACATTGAACACAGTGTACAAAGCTCGATCAAGACATTTCAACAACCAACAAAATGAACCATCACAGGCACCCGGACGTTGAGGAGCCACCCTTGCTCTTGTTGAAGATGCTCTTGAATCTGGAAGTTGTGTCTCCGCCAGCCTTTTGGAGCAGCACCTCCGTTGTCGCCTTGAGCCCGTACAGTGTCTCAAGGGCGTCGATGTCCTGGATGCTCGGCGCGTAGTTGAAGGGAATGAGTGAGCCGTCTGGCTGGAGCAGGATGGGGAGGCGCTCGTCATCATCCTTCGAGGTGACAGTTCCGGTGCCGCCGGACTTGGAATTGTCTGTTGCGATCAAGTCAGCACTTGTTCTCTATCCCCTAAATTTGATCATGTATTGGGCTCTGGTAGGTATGGGATTCACTGTCCGCGACTTACACAGCATAATGGACTCCCAGTCAACCGAGTCTTTCGTATGCCCCGTTGAGCCCGTGGCCTTATTTCTCTCGGTGGGAAGATACTCTAAGGCACCCGCGAACTTCCTATCCACAGCTACGCCCCAGCTACTGCAGCCCGTCCAAATCCCGGAGGTCTTTTTTTGCGGAACCAACATATCCTCCGAGAAGCCTTTTAAGTTCTCGCACATCCAGTTACTGACGCTGGCGCCATTGTAGGTTACTGTATTGTCGGGCCCGAAGACAAGCCCGTCATTGCTCATGGCCACGTTTCCCCAGAAGTTGGGGTTCTGGTGCTCGTGGTACAGCCCCCAAGCGTGACCCCACTCGTGGGCGATGTTGAAGGCCGCGTTGAGCATTCCCAAATCGGTATTGGTCGTGAGCAGCATCCTCGGCCGAGCAACGCGGGGCCCGAGGCTGTCGTCAGGTCCTTTACCCCGGAGGTTGTTTTCGGGGCCGAAGAAGCCGACTGTGCTCGACAAGGAGGGGTTTGTTTCGCTAGTTGTGTCTGCGATGAGCAGCGTGTTCCAGCGATCGCTTACACATACCGCCTCGTCCACCTCTTTGATGGTGAAGGACTCGCTGAGGCCGTGCGTCAGCCAGATTTGCCAAGCATCGAGCACATCCGTGTTGAGCGCCTCCTTGGCGGCGGCGTTCTCGTAGCAGTAGCGAATCTGCCGATTCGGCCATATGACGAGGCCATCGCTAGACGTTTCCATGACAAATTCTCGTCGGCCGAGGCGTTTGGGCTGCTCGGATGAGTCCCTGCCCCTTCTCGTCAGGGGAGGCTGCCAATGGCGACTCCCCGCCAGGACGAGCGAGAAGAGGCACAGGAAGGGCAACGCAAGGCGTTGCATGATGGGGTTTCCGGCTTGGAGATGGATATCCGGAGTTTGCTTGTGGGATGTGCAGAGATTTCTTGGTGTGAGGGAAGAAGGGAGGCGATGCTCTCGTTCAGTAGCCGGAGCCGACTTCCCCTATCAAAGCAATGGAGAATGCCCTGCCTTGCACTCCATCAAAAAGGTCGACCAACGTTTCTTCCATCACAAGCATCGTCTGATGTTGTAAATGTGATGCGTCTTGTGGGGTCTACACCTTTGTTATCAAGCGGATAATTGTGAGGCTTGCAGTGCCCAACCCATGCAGGTACCGGTACATCTGCACCAAGTGGCCGAGGTAAGTGCTAGGATGCAACGCTGCACGGCACGGCCCCAGATATGCTTAATCTTATGTGCATCAGTAGCGCTATCACAGTGGCGCCGTTACGCTAAGTCGGCTCTAATCCGGGCCCGCCTAATCCGGACCGAACTACGCCGTAGCACATGGACAACTCCTACACATGTGCCCTTTCAAAGCGACCCCCACATCGTCCACTAGACTCTGCAGTATCACGACGAGGTGACATCGAGTAGGTAGGCTTCCAGGCATCCCTGGCGTTTTCTCCAGCCGAACCTCACCAACACAACGCCACCATCGGGATTCCGCCGAAGAAAGAGAGGACCAAGCGGCCGACATAGGCATCACACCACATGTGCCTGTTGGTTGTTAGGTCGGTTGTTGAACCGCAGGGGAGTGCATGACCTTAGGCACCTAGGGCCGAGGCTGGATTGATAGAGTCTCCACCAGGGAATTGGAACACACATGGATGATACAACGCCTAGACTATTTATATAGCAAATGAACTACTTTTAGCCTAATTAGGCTAAAACCTAGGTAGTTTTAGTGTACATTGTTTACATAGTACACTTATATACTATCAATCATATTTGCTACAGAACTTTGATGGTGAAAACTTTCAGAACCACATAAAATAACCTTGAAACTGCATTACTCTACTAACTTGAAGGAGTATTGAAGACTCTTTACCATCTGCTTTGAAAAATATACTGTATAATATCCATTGAATTTAGCGAAACCATAGTGGATGTCCTGCCCAATCTGTGTTCTGTCTCCGGTTGGACCCTCTGACATCGTGAACAATCAGCAAAAGTGAGGCTACAACTCATTCCTCCTCGGAAGTCTTCCTTTCAGCAGTGTTCTGTCCGATTACTTCTGTCCGTGTCATACTGGGGAGAGAAACCACCGACAATAAACACCACAGTCTCAAGTCGCGACATGGCGAAGCACACTGCCTCCGGTGTCACCAAGGCGGCAGCCATATGGCTTGCTGCTGTGTCAGTCGGTCACGTTGCTGCTCAGGACTCTTCTCCATCTGGGCCAACCTTGACCGGAATCGCCGCCAACTGTGATGCCTACCATACTGTCGTGTCGGGCGATACCTGCTACTCGATAGAGCAGTTATACGACATCACTTCAGACGAATTCCTTGAGTGGAACCCGGCCGTCTCAAGTGACTGCCTCACCAACTTCTGGTCTGGTAAGAAATTAAATCCTTCGATGCTTTTTTCTTCTTCCCAAAGGCCCTCCGCGAATGCCTTGATGGTGGCGCTGCAGAGCTGATGGCTGACTGTTGATTCCAGGATATTCCTATTGTGTGGGTGTCGATACATCCGTGTCGACTTCAGCCACTCCATCTTCTGCCTCAAGCAGCGGAGTGGCGAGCCAGACCAGTACCGATGCAATCTCCAGCGGTACTGCTCTGCCATCTTCGACATCGGGGGGTTTTTCCGCAACCAGCTCTTTGTCCTCCGCAACCAGCTCATCCTCTTCTGCCACTGACTCCTCGTTCTCTGCAACTGGTTCATCCTCATCCATAACTAGTCCCTCGTCCTCAGTGACTGGGTCCTCAATCTCTGCAAATGCTTCATCCTCTTCCGTAACTAGTTCCTCATCCCTAGTGGCAAACACGACGATTGCGGTCAAAACGACGACTACACCTTACTCGATACGTTATCCTGTCACCTCATACAACCTCACCTCACAGTATACTGCCACAGCATATCCGCCCACCAGAACACTTGGAGGTGAGCCGAGCTACTGCAACCAGTGGCACAAGGTCGTATGTTACTCGATGTTTCTCACCCTAGTCGTTGTCAACTCAGTGAAGTGCCAGTGCTGACAAGTCGTACAATTACCTACAGGCCTCCGGTGAGACATGCGACAGCATCGCTGCGCGCTTCGCCAACAGCGTCACCTCAGCTGAGCTGTAATACAATGCCCAAGGCCCCCCTCAGGTTTCTTGACCAACACGCTAAGACTCCAACAGGCTCGAATGGAACCCAACCCTGGGTGACGACTGCGGCGGCCTGTATAATGGCTGGTACATATGCGTCGGCACGCAGCCGCAAACAACGCTCTCGCTGGGATGGTCGACGTCGGCAACAAATGCCTCGATACCAGCGGCCACGGCGTGGGTGCCCACCACGCCCACGACGACGGTAGCCAACTTCACGGCCTCGCCGCAGCAGACAGGCATCCCAAGCGACTGCCAGATCTTCTATCTGGCAGAGGCTAACGATACCTGCACTACCGTCCTCGAGATCTATGGGTACCTGGCCGAGGACGACTTCTTTGCCTGGAACCCGGCGCTGGGCGATGACTGCAACGCGCTGTGGGCCGGCTATTACTACTGCGTCGCCGACTATGGTGATGATGTGCCCATGCCGGCGACCGTCACAGCGAGCCCATCGCCGACAGCCACGGGAACTGTCGATACGTGCGAAGCGTGGTACCAGGCCTTGGGCGACGATGACTGCGACTCTATCGCCGATATCTTTGGCACTTTCAACGCGACTGGTAAGTCAGACACCCAGTCTTGGAACTCCTAGTTCAGCTTCATCGGCACAGGATTGTCTTTTGTTAACCTGTCATGCGTGTCAAGACTTCATCTCCTGGAACCCGAGCGTCTGGTCCAACTGCGCCAACATCCAGGAGGATACATACTACTGCGTCGCGGTTCCCGGCACGCCGACCACAAGAACGACTACCTTCACACCCACGATTACAGCCTCAACACCCACGCAGACCAGTATAGCCGCGGACTGCGATCAGTTGTGGCTTGTATCGTCCCTTGATACCTGTGCTGTGATAATCTCTGACAACGACCTGAACTCGACTGACTTCTATACCTGGAATCCAGCCGTCGGAACAGACTGCTCCGGCCTTACGCCTGACTACTATGTGTGTGTTGGAATCTCATCGACAGCCATAAGCACAGCTCTAGCTGCCACCAACGCGGCATTTGTCACCTCCACATAGATGTCGAGCAGCCCAGCAACGACGGTTCCTCAGGAGGTCCGTTACGAGGCCTAGTCTCCAAAATAAATTGTTTTATTTATAAGTCGCGTCCCAAAACTTCCCTGTAACTGTGCACGGACACATGAGCCTGCTCACAGGTGTCTGAGAGCTGCGTCAGGTTCTAATCAACGGGCGACAACAAGGTCGGCGTCCACTGCGCCGGCATTGCAGCCGATACAGGAATTGCCCTGACGTAGGACTCGACGTGCAACTCGCTGCTTCTTTGGAAATGCGCCTGGCCATCTCACCATGCTACCACAGTGACTTTTACCGCCAGAGACTCAGAGGTTGGTGTTAGGAACGCTGCTCTAGTTTGTGGGTTGACGCTTGATATGGCATTGATAATTCCGGACCGGCGACGGTGTCCCAGGGTGCTTCTACCACCTACAGCCTACCTCCTAGCAGCAGGGAGTCATAAGTAGGGAATATATTTGCGTAGGCTCGACCAAGATGTGCTCAGCTTTACACAGCATAGAAAACAAAATTTCTCATGGTACCAACCTTGTCAGTCATACTAGATGGTACGGAATCTGGGGATGTCTCCTCTTACACGGGGGCACAATTGATCCCTGCGAGGGTCGTAATCACACCAGGGGCTCCCTGTTTGTACGTGCCCCATAACTGATTTAGACAAGGCAGGGGTGATACCTCGTTCTGGACCAACCGCCGAGGCATTGAATTCTAGATCACCGGTACCTGAAGTCAATGAATATAAAACGGTGTGCTACGCACCGCATCCAACACAAGAAAAGGATGGAGAGACACCATCTACCCACGCGAAATGGCTAGCAGCACCGCGGAGCAGCACACCCAACCGGCGAAGAAGCCGCCGCCCGATGATGGCCCATTGCCCTCATTGCCCTTCCTCCCCGCCGTCCGGCCGCGACGCCTGACCGAGGCGGCATCCTCCTCCCCGTCACGACATGACGCCTCCATACGCCACTACGGCCTGTTCGGCAGGCTGCCGCTGGAGCTGCGCCACCTGATACTCACCGACGCGCTGGGCGGCCGCACCCTGCACATGCACCTGGAGTTCGACCACCCGCTGGTGCGGAGGCGGCTGGAGGTGCCGCCCTCGCGGTGGAAGGCCTTCGTGCTCATGACGACGAGGAAGGGGAGGGCGCAGCTGCAGCAGCAGCAGCAGAGGGAAAGGGAGATAATCAAGTCGTGGCAGGATAAGCCGAGGCACTGCGGTCTCTTATCCCATCTCGTGCGCGATAAGGAGCGCCCCAAGGGCTGGCAGTGGTTCGGCTGCGTGTGCCACCGCGGCGACGAGTTCACCAAGAAGTTCACCAAGAAGCAGTACCGTGTTTACTGGAACGCGTATACGCTGCCAATGGGACCCCTAATCAATGAAACGGTCACGATAGAGGCGGACGACTGCTGCCTCTCCGGGATGTGGTGCCGCTGCGAGTCCTGGACGTCGCAGAGGCAGGCGGCTGAGTGTTTCGTGGGCGCCATGGGCTGGCTCCTGGCGTGCCGGCAGGCGTGAGTGTTCCCCGGTCTCTACTCTTTTTGCGTGCACCTGTTCTTAAAGCTGACCACGCCCGATATCTGAGAATCAGGTATGCCGACGCCATCGACATCCTGTACGGCACAAATACGTTCCACCTGTCTAGCACGATCCTGAACCGGTACAGCAACTACATGTACAGCCAGGCACTGGTCCAGGAGGCTCCCCGGCTAATCCTTCCGCAGCGACTGGCCAGTATCCAATCACTCGAGCTGTCATGGTGTAAGGGACCAGCGAATACGCCTTTCGTCAATGGACGCCTCGATGGAGAGGATCTATGCTGGCTCTGCGATGCGCTCCCCGAGATGTTCCCTCAGCTCAAGAAGCTGTGCCTGTCGCTTTCGTTTGAAGTGACACGCCCAGGGCTTCTCGGACGGGACGGCGAATCTCTCTATGATCCCGTCATAGATGTCGAGCGCGCTCTCCTGGGTCCTGTGGAGGCTATGCTGGTCCGGTTACCATATGAGTCCCAGACTGGTGGCGAGCTCAGCATTACTATCGAACAGAGCTTCTGGTCTCTACTGCTGCGGAAGCATGATGCTATGCGCACGCCGGGGCTGATGGCAGATACTGACTTCTGCCTGAACTTCGGCAGGTTCTGGAAGCGCCTCCCAGGGCAACAGAACGGCGGTGATGGTAACGCGGGATACTGGCTATACAGTGGGCAAGAAACGGAATACCTGGGTATTCCACGGGTAGATTATTCGGCGTGGGGTCCCTGGGGTGATTACGACCTTGGCAGTTATGATTTACTGTGCCCGCATGTAAGAAGAGACGACCCCCATGTTGATGATGTTTTTAATTGAGGTAGATACCGAGTATAGTAATGGAAGAACGGATGGGTTTGAAAGTGTTTTTGAGAGAATGTGTTGGTTAGGCCAGGGGTGTACGATCGTACGAATGAAATGCGATTGCTGTAAAGTGGTCTGTCTAAGGAAAGAAGAAGAAATGAAGCCATCAACAGCGTTGGAAGGGCTGTAAATAGGTAGGAGCGAAGGCGTGGGCAGAATGGCCCTTCACCGCCTGCCTGAATGGGCCGTTTGACGGCATCTCCATTCCCCTTCGCCGTGGGCCCAAGCGCCCTTTCGTACGGTTCAATCTACAAAATGTTTGTTACATTCATGGTACGGTTCACTAAGGAACATTGTGTTAAGACTACGCTCTGTCCCGTTCGTTCGTTCTTTCCACTACTATACTAGGTGATATAGACCTATAAATCATTCAGGCTGTGGCAGCGGGTGCAGCTACCTGAATTAGATGAGGAGGCCAGATGAGGCGTGCCCAGGTGGTGTGGCCCAAACTAACCTCGAGAGGTCTTGAGCCATCTCATACCCATACACGCTTCCACACAGGCCTTCTAGGTACCGGAAGGAGCTGCCGTGTGCTCTGGGGGTGTTTATGAGAAAATGTTTACTATGGTAAACACAATGTACATTCCCACTCCTGATCATTAATCTTACACTCTTCAAACCGTTCACTAGGTTCATTTACTATACTTCATTACTAGGTACCTACTTAGGTAGGTAGGTACCTAGGTAGGTAGTCAAGAGCGATAGTGAGAGCTATCCGAGCACATGTGACGTGACAGTATATTTCGTCCACGGGTAGTATGATAACGATAACACAGGCGCTCATTTACACTACCTAGGTATCAACAGCCCTGGAGGGAGTCCCTGACAGGGCTGGCATGTGTGCCTGTGGTAGACGAATTAGACTGCCAGACCACCTAGGTACCTAGGTACCTAGGTACTTAGTAGGGGTCGATCGACGTCACTAGAAAGCTGCAGCTGCAACCTTATTTATTTACAGTGCATACGGAACATTCTAACACAACAACCTTGTCTCCTTCTACTGTCCACGGCTTCCTCGCTCGTTTCCTCCCATTCCACAGGGAAGACTGTTCCTTTACCTTCTCACCACCTGGGCAGCTTGCATATCCAAACCCAATCCAACCACGGACATGGCCAACGCAACAACGCGCCTCCGGCGCACCTTCCACTACCCCACCGAAGATAACCTGAACGACTCGACACCAGATGTCCTCGACGAGGAAGGTTAGTCTCAACGCTCACTCGGAGCAAACAAACAAAATAACGGAACAAGTAAGCAAAACAATGATCAAAAGAATTACTAACAACGACTCCCCGAACAGAGCAAGAAGACCTCATCCAGACCCTAGCCGAGCAGAACGAGGCCCAGAACAGGCAATACCGCGCCCTCCTCCTGGCCCTGCCCCTCGCCTCCTCCGTCCCCTACCTCCTCGCCCTCCCCGGGCCGTCGACCGTCCTGATCGCCCTGCTGGGCCTGACATCCCTCGCCTCCACCGCCTTCCTCCTCCTCAGCCTCCCGCCCGTGGAGACGGGCATCGCAGCCCTCGACTCCTGGGCGACGAAGAAGCCCAACACCACCAACACCACCACCACCACCGGCGCGTCAGCACGAGATGGTGGCCTCGGCGCCCTAGACGACAACGACGGGAGGAGGCGCAAGCGCCAGCGGCCATCGGCGACAACCAGCAGATTCAGCCTCGCGACGCTGACGCAGCAGCAGAGGTCGCCGCTGGGGAGGTACCTGCCGTACCTGAACGTCGGGCTGTGCGCGGTCCTGGTCCTGTACGGGCAGCTGCTGGGGCGGCGGAGCGGCAGCGGCGGTGGCAACGGCAGCGGGGCTCAGCAGCAGCAGTTCGGCCCGCTGGGCCTGGGGAACCTCCCGGCCATAGTGTACGCGGTGGTGATCGCGGCCAAGCTCGTGATGGCTAGCGTGGACCCGGAGGGGGAGCTGGCGGCCCTGAGGTATGGGTACAAGGGGGCCTAGTTAGGTAGTGGTAGGATTTGTGCGTAATGCTGTGACGTTCCTGGTTTCCTGTGCGCCGACTAGCCTTGGCCTGCCTTTCACGGTCTCCAGATGTGGTATAAGAGAGAGAGAGAGAGAACATCTCATTAGCTGTTTTGGGGCCGTGGGCGTGGGCAATTCAAGTTTTGCCCTTGCTCGCAACGCTGCCAGGGAGGGACAAGGATAGTACGGCTAGGGATATAGAGGCACGGGTGATGACTTACTTATATGATGATTGATACCCTGTTCTACTTGCTTCGAACCTTGAAGTCAAAACTTCATGCAACTACGCAAACTCATGTGACAAGATAGTATGTCAAGCCCTGAATACAAGCTCTAGGCTAGCTGGGTCTGAGTGGCTACGGGATGGTGGCATCATGATATTGCTGAACTGTCACCGCGTGCTCTGTCTCGCGCCGCACGTTACCTGCTCTTGCTTCGATGGAACAGCCATGGGTTTTGCTTGGCAAGGGTTTTGAACCCATCAGGCCCTACTGTACTCTATGGATCCAACAAAACACTTTCCATTTCCTCGGGCCATCTTGCCCAGCCATGGTGGTCTTACTTATGGTATACCGTTACGTGGCCGCCTACGAATATACGCCCCCCATCCCAGCCCTGCAAGTTTGCTACCGACAAGTCTCCCGACAGACCGGGGTATCTCCTCCTCGGCATTCTTGGCGTATACCTTAACTGAACGTCAACACCGTCGTTGCCTGACATGAAGTCATGCCTCTCCTGACCACTCTGCACAGCTCATCTTCCCGGTGACTCTCAAGCCTTCCGCGCAGTTCTTGCACCCATATCTCGTCGCTTGCTCACATGTCTATCGAGTCGATGAACCTCAAGACACCATTATACTTGAACATCCCATCCACGCCCGTCGGAGGCCGGTCAGGAGACGGGTCATTGCGCGGTCCAGCCTCGGCGGACTTATCAACCACGAGCGCGAGGCCGTGGGCCTTGATGGCATCAACCAGGGCGGGTACCATTTTCTATCGAGACTAGTCAGCACAACACTCACTACGACACAATCTTCGGATCAATGAAAGACGACGGCAGCGACATACCAAGAGCCTCGAGGCGATGACCAGCCCCATGAGGTTGTTGCTCTGCGCCCTCTTGACCACCTCCTTGATGGAGCTGGACCTGCGGCCGTGGTTCATGGCCGCGGCGATCATCTGCGGCGGCGCCATCGAGACCTCCTCGCGGCCGAGGTCGTTGCACAGGAAGACGGGGAAGTTGGGCTGCTTCCAGTTCAGCGCCGTGCAGACGCTGGGGCTGTACGAGCTGAAGGCCACCGACCGGACGGCCGTGCTCCCGCCGCTCTGCTGCGACTGCGCGCGCTGCACGCGGGCGTGGTCGAAGACGATGGACAGCACCGAGTCCACGAAGAGGTTGAGGCCGCCGCTGTGGCCTGTCGACTCCGCTGGCTGCGGGTGGGCCGTGTCCTCGGCGACCTGGTAGATGAAGTGCAGGTTGACGTTGACGCTTGGCGGGAGGACGTCGAGTGCTGCTGTGAGGGTTATCCCCGCGGTAGCGAGGAGGCGATGGACCTCGTGCAGTTCTGTGTGCGGGTCGAGCTGGCCCGAGGCCAGTATCCTCCTTGCCGCCGAGTTCTTCCCAATCTGTTCGAACTGGTCGTGGGTCACCCACGATATAGGCACTGTCATCCCTTCTATACCCAGATCGATCGTTCGCGTGGGCCACAGCACTGCGACGCCGTCCTTCGTCTGCTGAACGTAGAGACGCACAAAGTCACCGACGAGACTCGACCCGGTGACGAAGCTGCTGATGTGCCGATCGAACTGCCTGGTGGCCTTCCAGTACGTTTCGAAATCTGTGATCTCGAGGGGCTTGCCCTGGAATGGCTTGATGACCTGCGTGTTGAAGCTGATCTGGCCGATGGCGCGGAGCCGAGGGTCGAATAGTGGGAGACAGCAGCTGCCAGAGCTGCTCAAGGACGCGCGGAAAGTGTTCGGCAAGGCAACGGTCTTCGCGATGATCTTGGCGCCATATGTCGGGAAAACATCAAATTCTAGTGTGAAAGAGTCAAGGTTGTCAACCTGAAATGAAATAAGTCGGGTATCTTCAGTGAAGGGAAGTATGATGTTCTTAGGAATGAAGTCTGACGCCTTAGATGAGATGGTCAACCGGGCGGCGGGATATTTGCCGTCGTGAAAGAAAACAAGAGGCTGTTCGCCATCTGTACCAAAGTTGATCTGGACGACCGTCTTGGTGTCTAGGAAGTTGTGTCCGTATCTGCGCAGGGGAATTATAGGTGGCGGCAACTCAAGGTCTGGAATCCCATCCGGATCCAGTGACATGGGCTCGGGTGCGCTACTCCCGACCATAGGTCCCAGTGCCGGTGGTAGTACCTGCGTCGCCTTGGGGCTTGCTTCGTTCCCACCCAGACCTTGCAGGGGTATCAGCAGGTCCATGCATTCGAGATGGCCTTCCCACGCAGCATAGTATAGAGCCGGAAGATCCTTTTCGTCAAGGATGTTGGGATCGGCTCCCTCGTTCAAGAGAGCCCGCAAACAGGGCACATTGCCTTCACTCGCAGCATGGACGAGCGGCGTCCAGCCATACATCTTATCCATCTGATCTAGGTCGCCACCAAAATGCTTCAACAGACCAAGCAGGTCCGGATTCTTGGCGGACCGTGCAACAAGATGCTGAGGATAGAGGCCCTCGGCATCAGGGAGGATTTGAGCACCGTTGGTGAGGAGCAGCTCCACGATAGCATAAGAGCCATGCTTGCAGGCGAGATTCAAGGGAGCATGGTCGGTGTCTGAAAGCGGGTTCAGCTGTGCTCCCTTCTCGATGAGCCTCTGAACGCAGTCCAGGTTGTTGTGTATTATAGCGTGGACCAGTGGTCTGAAGTTGTCATGGTCGATAAGGTTGATGGTATCCGCATCCACTGTCTTCTAGTCAGCAAAAGTGCACAATTACGATCACCATAGGGTGCTTACCATCCAGAAGGGCGTCAATCATGTCGAGACGACCGTGCATACTGGCATAATGAAGTGGTACTCGGCCGTAGACATCGGTCCTGTTGACGGCCACACCCTTCTCCAGACCCAGGTTCAGGACAAAGGAATTGCCGTATATGGTTGCCTGATGCAGACAATTCCGCTCATTGATATCATCCTCGGACTGGATGTCCACCAAGCCAGTGTTCAGCAGAACCTGCAGCGATTCTTGTGGAGCCTCACTGATGGATGCGAGAAAGGTCCTGGTGACCCTTTCCATCAAAGACAGATCCCTCGGCGAGTTTGGATCTGCCGTTGCCTGCATGCGCCCCAGAAGGTCTCCCAAGGAGTCAAGGTTGCCAGAAAGGACCGTCTCGAGGAGTATAGTGTCTGCATCGCCCTCCTCGGTCCCCAAAAGGTGGTGGATGCTCACAATATGGTCCGGTCTGGCTTGTTCCTCGAAACTCACATGGTCCCCGTCAGCCCATGCACCAAGCTCCTGAAGGCTTGTGGTGACCCGATCAGACAGCTCACTGATGACCGTCGGGTTGAAGAATGGCTGTACCTCCACAGCCCGCGAGAGATAGAGCTCCTTGGTCTTGGACTTTGATGTCTTGTCCCATTTCTTCAATATTTTCGAGAATGCCGTCCCGTTGATATCCACGAATTGTTGCAACTTGTTGAGATCGTTTGCAAACTGTTGGAACCCCTCTTGTAGGGTCGTAAATTTGGCGGACCGTCTTGATATGCCATGGCGCGACTGCAGTACCTTCTTCTTGTCCAGGAGAGTCTTAAGTCGTATTTTGAGCTTGAAAACCCGGCGTCAGCACTAAAAGCATCATTTTAGGAGCGGATTTATTGTATACCTCGGCCTCTTTTTGAAGATAGAAAGCGTTGACCTTCTCTAATTCTCGCTCCTGAAATAGAGTCAGCATTGCATTGGAGATCAACGGGTCTGGCGTTCTTCAGCTTACCAGTTGAAAGAAGAAAGTTGCCTTGTTGGCTTGCAAGGCGGCCTGGGAGTCTAATGGACCGGAAGGGTGTAGCGGATCATTTTGGGCATGAATTATGGGGGTCGCAGAGAGCTTCTTGATAAGCTGAAAGGTCTCCAATTAGCAGACATGTCATCTTCTTCTATAACACACGGCAGCATCATGTGTGTCCTGAGTACCTGTCTGCCTGGGGCTCAAGCATTCATTATACTTTTCCACGATGCTTGAGGTATGAGGCAGGAAGAGATTGGACGAAGGGGTAACTTGCAAATGACATACCTTCTTCAGTGCTTTGTAATTTACAAAACTGGCAGCATACTCAGGGACTTCAAGCTGGCGCTTTTGGATCTGCTTGCCAAACTTCCTGCTGGGATATCAGCAAAAGCTGAAACACAGGTACCATGGTAGTCGCACAAGCCACATGCCGAGTGAGAAGGGGGGTGGGGGAAAATAATTATGAACTCAGCTGAGGCCAGTGTATCAGGAGTAACTTACATGGTGCGAGATGGGAGCCGATGGCCCGAGACGGCCACAGGCTGTCACGCAAGGGGATTCCGTTGAAGACAGAGACTGCCGTTGCTTAATGCACTTGAGCAGTCTAAGATAAGGCAGAGTCAGGAAGAGCCAAGGACGTATTAGACACCAAGACCTCAAGCAAAGCCCATACAAGTGGACAAGGCGGCTCCGCCTGTAAGCTTGTTGGGACCGCGCTGGTGGGATCCGAAATCACCCGGGACTCCAGTCCAGTGACTAGGTGGAGTCCAACCTCGTTCTTCTTTGGACTGCTTCGTTTTCAAGAACACGTGCGAGCTCGATAGGACCTGATACTCTGGGCTGGTTACTCGGAGCTAGAGTGCGGTGCCTTTAGTTGGTCCACGGAGTTCTCTCCCGAGGTGGAGAGGCAACGCAACTTCTGTGGGACCTGAGGAGGAGATATCAGAATAAGATCCAAGTTTTCAGGCCGAACCGGATCTGCGATGTCTTCCCCTCGCATCAATACCGAGCGGGAGTAACCGACGATCGAAACAGGCTTGGGAGTGGTTCTTAGTGGAGCGGCATCGCACCGAGAGACAGGGTTGGCAGGTGACACTCAGGTCTTCTTAGACGGGGTCCATGTACTCCTTGTGATCTCGACGTGGGCTTTAGAGTGTAGGCGCTCTACTTTGTAACGCAGAACAGGTTGTCTCCATATATACGAAACACTTGGTTCACTGCGTGTACAAAGCCCAGAGCAATCCCAACATCGAGCCGGTCGAACAACACAGAGCTGAAAGGCTCAATGGGGTCGCCGGGGGTAGGCAGGGCAGGCACTAGCCGGCAGATGCCTGACGAGACGAAGCATGGGAGTACATGTGGGAGTACAACATGTAGGAAGAGGCGTATACTCACTTGGTGGCTTTCGGTAGTGCCAATGCAGGTCGATCGAAAGGGAGTCACGGCAGGTACCAGCAGCAGCTGGGACTGCTACCCTTGTTAATAGAGGCCTCCCCGGCTGCGACTATACTGCCAATGAAGCAGGTGACAGGAAGCGAGTGGTTGTGACAGAAGCTGGCAAGGTGTAGTCGCCCTGAGTGAGCAGCCTCGGATATGAGTACCGTATTCCTGCAGGTGTTCTGTTTGGGGAAAGCCGAGTCAGCGAGGCTTCCAAGAAGGATTCCCCGGGAGTTTCTATTGCTTTTTTGAGCCCTAGAATCCGGTATCTGTGCCCTCGACCGGTCCAGGATGAAGAAGCTTTCGCCAATCTAGTGTAACAGGGTTGTTTGGTGGACTGTACCGTGGTGCCGGATATCAGGATGTGGACTGAACAGTATGACACCTCTCCGCCGTGCAGTGTTGTGTATATCGTTGAATGCGCTTTTTGATGACACCTTCGTCCGAGGGGACGTTCCTCACAACAAAAGCAGCAGAATTTGATGACTGAACAAGGGGTTTCCTGTATCCGTGGCTGCCTCACAATATGTTGTTGAGGTATTCCAGAGCACTTTGGTGTACAACCAGTCCCGAGTCAGCGTTGTTAAAGAAGGAAGCACGGGGACACTCAAAACGGCAACCCTTTTTCTAGCAGCAGTTGATTCGCTGCGGACAGGTTGACAAGCTCTAGAACCAGTGCCTAGCTAGGTACTTAAACTACTTTTGAGCTATGGTTCCATTACGCAAAGCAATCATCACGTCGAGGCAATGCACTGCCAAACAAACAGGGTGGGCTCTGGACGACATTTCGAGATCCATACGACTGTGTGCATTCTTTGAGGTTTACCGGTACATAGTTTTGTAAGTAATGGTCCAATGAAAACACGTCGTCGGAGCACGTTCCAAAAGTTCGATATGCGGGCAAGGGGGCAAGGGGGTCCCTCCGTGGCCCGGGGGTAATCCCCGGGTTGGAAATCCCCGGATTTTACCCAGGACATGAGCGATACCCGTGGACCTGGACCTATGGCACCGGTAGCTATCATGGCGCGTGCCTACTATACTACATAGGTGACGTACCAGCGGATCTGTACTTTTAGGTCCGTACGGACTATCTTTCAACCAACATGACGGCTGTTTTGCACTTCGAATGACCCCATCTGCGTCATTCACACAGATTGCCTAGTACTTAGTACATAGGTAGGTAGCCGGGCACCCGATCAGCATTGGGCTGCATCATTGTGCATCGGGTCTCTAGAAGCACCTGTTCGTGGTCAGGGACAATCAATCCTTGTTCTCGAAGGGGTGCCTAGTGATAGAAAACATGAGGTCGCAGTATGTGCCTCTAGCCAATCCTCCAGGCCTTCAACTCCCGACCAAAGGGACTCAACACCTTCCACTGTAGAGGCAAGGGTTCTAGACTCGTCTCTCCGTCGCGGCAACTCCACCACTCCGGGGCCTTTCTGCAGGCTCACTTTTTCGCCTCATCCTCCTTCGCCTTATCATCGACCAGACTATCTGCCATCGCCTCAGCCGCCGCCTTCCTGAGCCTCTCCTCCGAGTCGTCCAGCTTGATGGGTCCCTTGTCCGGCTTGTCCTTGACGTCCTTATCGTCATCGCTGTCGCCAAGACTGAACGGATCGTTCTCCGCGATGGGGTCCGGCTCGACCGAGGACAGCGGCTGCCACTTGCTTGATTTACCACTAGGCGTGCCCGCAGCAGACGAGTCCTTTGGGCCATTCTTGGGCGAGGCGCTGTAGATGTCAATCTCCTCGGCGCCGTCTCTGAAAGCCACCTTACGGCCAGAGCCAGGCCTGGGTGACGTGGACGGTGGTGGCGGCTTGAACAGGTTGGGGTTCTGTCCCTGCGGACGAGCCGGAGCTGGTTCCAATCGTCAGCATCGTGCTCTGCAGCCGTCTTTATCTGTTTTTACTTACTTCCGTCGTTGTGGAACTTCATCCCAGCGAAATCATCACTCAGCAGTTCTGGGTCGGCGTCATACCGCTCATAATCCCTACTCCTCCTGGACGACTCCGCACTGCCACGTCCCACAAAGGGAGCACGGCCCCCTTGCTGCGAAGATGAAGGCTCGTCCTCATCAAACTGATCGTCGAACTTCTTTTTGAGGTCCTTGAACCAGCTGTTCACCTTGGTCTGCGTCTCCTGGAACCCCTTCATGAGCTGCTCCTGTATAACGGGGAGATCATCGTCAAGGAAGCTATGCTCTCGGTCGTCGTACAGCTCGTTGGGCTTCAGGCCAGTCTGCTGCCTTTGGCGAGGTTGACCTCCAGGGCCTCTGTTCGCAGTCCGTGCTTCGTAGGCTGCGCTCTGACTCTCGTAGTGTTGCGCCAGCTGGCGGGCGTAGGCCTCGTCTGCGTCCAGCTGAGACTGGTGGGACTGGCCATGCTGTGGTCGTGGCGGCTGAGGAGGAGGCTGTTCGTCTTCGGCGTCATACGCAACTGCATCGGGATCAGTCATACCCAGCAGCGCATTAAACGCCGGGTCGATCTGGCCACGGCTGGCAATCAGCACAGCCTTGATGATAGATAATTCGATGTTGGGGAACGCCTCTTTCAGGATGGCCTCGTTCTTCTGCTGCTCGGTTACAGGGCGCGGGGGCTTCGGTGGAGGGTTCTCCCCTGTAGAAGCTGTGGTAGAGGGGTTGGTGGGAGCCGAAGCAGCATTTGGCGATGGCGCACGGGGTGCTGCCGTTGTAGCAGTAGTAGTAGCCGTGGTGGTGGTGGTGGGCTTGGCGGTGCCGTCGTCCATGATGATGCCTGTTTCTTGACCGTCGTCTTCGTTGTCGTCGTCGATCTCTAGGGGTTTGACGGTAGTAGGTGATTCAGGTGCCTTGTCCTGAAATAGAAGCCGGAATTAGTTAGGTGAGCTTTAATTGTGGTGGATGCGCATGACCCGAGCTTGTTCTGGTTGTTGGGTGGCAGGCCTCCCTAATGCTACCGAGATAAGCCAGTGAAATGACACTCACCGACATCTTGAACCGAGATAGCGCAGCGAAGTGGGAAGGAAGGTTGGTTATGTGCAAGAAGGGATGGAAAGGATGACAGCCGGAGGTGTCAGGAAGATGAGTGTGTCGGAGTAGGAAGTGTAGAGATGACGATGGAATCTACTGGCGTTGACGACGCAATACAAGGACAGCTGCTGTATGTAATACCTTACCCCAACTTTCCCGCCGAGGGATCATCATAGAAGTAGCTTGGCACTGAAGCTGGAGTGGAGAGGTACCTGTTCCTTACGGGACCTACGGGGCGCCTAGGGGTCTGTCTGGCACCTTCTGCAGGCACCCAGGGTGCCCCAGCACTGAGGGGCTTCCACATGCAATGATGCGAGTCACGGAAGGTCGCGATAAGTGATAAGCAATAAGCGATAGGCTGTTCCCGCCCGTGAGTCGTGACCACATGCCAATGGCATGCGAGTGGATTGCCATGATATCAGACCAAGTTATCCATCTATCTTGGTACTGAATCACGACTACTTACTCTGTTCGCGAACAATTCCATGGATAGTCGGCTCAAGAGAATATCTATTCCACAACATGACCTGAGAGGACAGGATACCAGGGGCAACATATTCTCCTTCTTCAGAAGACCCCATATGTTACAAGGGGCATAATGGGGAACAATCCCAGCCGCGTCACGGCCCAGGACAAGTGAGATGACCCGAGTTCCCTGGATAGAGCACGAGAGCCACCATGCACACATACAAGAACATATAACTAACACATTGCCCGACTTGCCTCCCCCATAAAAGGGCCATCCTAGACCTCAAAACCCAGCGCGACAAGCTTCACCAGTACCAGCGCCGCATAACCGTCCTCACCGACCGGGAAACCGCCATCGCGAAGCAGATGCTTGCGCAAGGCGACAAGAAGCGCGCGCTGCTCGCCCTCCGGCGGAAGAAATACCAGGAATCGCTGCTCGCAAAGACGGATGCACAGCTGGAGCAATTAGAGAAGCTGACCGCGAACGTCGAGTTCGCCCTGATACAGAAGGACGTCGTGTTCGGCCTGCAGCAGGGGACCAAGGTGCTGAAGGAGATACATACCGAGATGGGTGGGATCGAGCATGTGGAGAAGCTTATGGGCGAGACGGCGGACGCGATTGCATACCAGAATGTGAGTGGCTAACCCAAACAACAGGCCTCGGTTTGTTGCTCTGCGTGCTAATCGATCACTACCGCGTGCAGGAGGTCAGCGAGATGCTCGGCGGCAAGATATCAAACCAGGACGAGGACGAAGTGGAGGACGAGTTGGCGGCTCTCGAGGCCGAACTGACAGAACCGCAGACGCAGCCTCTGCCCAATGTCCCCAATACCGAGCTGCCCGCTCAGGAGACCGAACCCGAGGGGCAGCCGGCAAAGGTGAAAAAGCAAGACGCAGGGCGACAAGCTATGCTAGCATCATAATGAGCCTACGCGGGTTGGATAGAGATGAGCATTTGGGAGTATTTGGCGTAGGAAATTGTGACGGCGCGCCCGAGACGGGGGCAGACGGCCCCCGCTGCTTCAGACGTACAGGACCGAGGGCCATCATGATCGTTTTGCATGTGCTGCATAAGATTGTTCAATGGCGTTGGGTACGTGTTAGACCGCATATTTACAGGACTGTATACATATTCTTTGGGTAATAAGGACCCGGTGATATTCTACATGAGAACCATGCTAACGCGATGCTGAACCGACGCCATAGCGTGCGTGTCGTACATTTTGCGCCTCCTTCTTGCAATATGTAAAAGCGTCCAAGTGCCATTCCTCGGCTGATGCATAATATCCGTCTCAACCCCTTTGTAAAACATTTATGCCTCGCTGTATACTAATGCCGGGATGGAATCCAAAACGCCGCGCTATGCAGTTGCCAGGATTCGACCCCATGATCATGTCTGAATGTCCGCCGTGAGTGGTGGTATAGTCCATAATCCAACGCCGCAAATGTTGGCGCAATATACTCAAGCCCATGAATACCGTCCGCCGCAGATAGCGCTTGAGCCCGTACTTGTTGAATCGAAGCCGATGTGCATATCTATGCGTCTTCTCGTGGTCTTCGTAGATTCCGAGTCGCTAACGCAGAACGACAACATCTCTCCTTGTTGCAGGCTGCTCATACAAGTACCTCACATCTGGAGACTCCGGCCGAGTATGATGAGACGGTGGTAGCCTCTGATGTTGCGGAAAGCTGCAAACAGTTAGTAATCGAAGCACAAGTTACCGAAAACATTGACTCGCCCTCTATGCTGATACTCAATAGGAGCATGCTGTGTTCGTGTCGGATCCTGGAAAGACTCTCGAGGTGGAAGATGGGGAGGACCACTCGGTGCTGAGGGCCGAACAAATGAAGACTCCGGCCGTACATTTGCGCTGCCTTGCCAGAAGCCTGTTGGCTGAGCACGACGGATCTCGTAGTAAGGGGGCTGCGCTGAGTCGGACACAGGACCTGGGACACGATCGTCAAGTCTGGAAGCGCTAGCTTCTCTATACACAACACGGCGAGGCTCAGCCTTCCCATATGTCTCTGAGGGACCAGCACGACTGTGCGGGTCCAATCTGTGCGGACTGAACTCTCGAAACCTGGCTGGCTCTGAGGTCCAGGATTCATACGGTCGTGCTTCTCTGTGCACGCGAACGACCCGTCTCGTGGTTATCACCGAAGCCTCATGCGGATGGCGATTGTCCTCCATGGGCTCACGGATTCTATAGAACCTCCGATCCTGTTCAGACGCCCCAAGGGGCAAGCCAGGCTGTGCTTCACGTACAGAGTAGTATTCGCGTGGTGCCACGGCCTGCTGACTAGTTCTTGGGATGGCTGTTGTTCTGGGACTATCAGCCACTAATGGAGGGCCTGTGTGATAAAAATTACCATCCCTTGCTCGGCCATCCAGAGGCATTGGCTGCCGGTTGGAGGGAAAGGCTTGTCCAGCGGGCACTTGCTCTGGACCTCTAGGTTTTCCACGGATTACTTGGCGCACAAATTGAGGCACATCTGTCCCTGCATAAGGTGACGCAGGCTCAATCGACGGGACAAGGAAGTCTTTCAGATCCTCGGGGTGATGTCTTTGCGGGGCTGTATCGGTCCGGCTCTGGGCATCAACCGGACAACGACCGATGCGCCTCCCGATTACTACCGGTTCTGATGAGTCGGGACCAGTGTTGTGATTGAATCGGGGACGGCTATCAAAAGGCATTTGATACCCGGCATCAAGGTTAGCTGCATGTCCTTCATTAGGTCGAACAAATCGGCGAGGCGCTTGGTTTGTGCCATGATAAGGCTGATACGGCTGTGGGGTGTGTGCCACATGGTCCATCACCCACGGCTGTTCAGCTCTGTGAATTGGCGAGATAATCTCAACCGATGGAGGCCGCTGAGGGACCTGGTTGGGGTTTCTGCCTGGGAGGTTGCTGTTGGGGACCATTTCTGCGTTCTGCACATGACGGTTGCGATTCACGGCTTCTTCCCAACGCTTGGCCACAGCCTGGTAGCGCTTGAAGCCACGGTTGGCTTTCTTAGAGCTTTGGCGTTTCCTTCGCTGACCTGGGCCACCCTCTGCAACTGTCACCTGGGCTTTATGTGCCTGAGTTCTTCTCAGCCGATGGGTCTTAACTGGCTGCTGGTTGTGTGGACGATCACTAGTTTCCAAGGGCATTGCCACTGTGGGCGGCGACTCAACTTGCAGAATACCAGGGACGGAGCCGTCAGCGCTAGACTCTTCGTCCCCGTCTTCGTCAGATGATTCCTCATCTGAATCGTCGGATAGGACGACGACCTCGCGGAGGATCTCATCAAATTGATCACGACCTGTCTCTTCATCTCCACGCCATCTGACGAGTATGTCTAGGCAATGTTTTTCAACGACCTTTCTGGCGGTCGTGTAGTCAGCCTCCTTCAAAAGTCGGTCATACCTGGTGTGATTGTGTCGAATATGGGCAAGAACAGCAAGTTGCACACGCCGCGATAAAGGTAGGGATTGCACCATGCCCACCACTGGTTGTCCCTGGAAGGTTCCGCCCTGTACAGCACAGCCTCTTTAATTGCTGGGCCATAAGTTCATGGGAGGTTGTAGATTTACCTTCTTGAAAGCGTGCTCGATGATCATCTGCTTGTCAAAGTTTGGTATACGGGGGAAGAGATCCCGCAGCGCTGCATCGGCTTGTGCGTTGATCTCTTCCTGAGTCTCGGGTATCGGTTCCGGTTCTCCGGAGTGCGAAGGGGGCGACAGCTCTTCTGCACCGATCTGAGCCCGTGCCTGCTCGACGATCGTCCGTCTGATATGATGGCCAACTCGACTCATTTGCAGGGCGAGGTTGTTGGCGTGGGCATCCTTGGCCGTCTGGTTTGCGGTCGGTCGTTAAATCAACAGGTCCTGCAAATCGTGAGTAGCAAGAACAGGGCTGACTTACACAAACAATGAAGATCATTGCCTCTTGCTCTCTCGAAAGCTCCTTGCATGCTTTTGTAAGTTCCGGATTACCTATGGGCACGAACTCGAATCCAGGGGGAGGACTCCTGTCGGTTGTAGTCTGCTGGCAATAAGCGGATTGTCCACGTCGAAGGGGTCACAGCTATGCTGGATACCTGAAATTCGAGCTTCTTGGCCTTTTTGTCGTGGTTCTCGAAGACCTGAAAGTACGATTGATGTTTCGATTTGATGTTCTTCTCCGGGAGAGCAACCAATTCTCGTGTGACAGGCGCCGTCCAGGCGTTCTTGTCTCTGCCTGATCTCTGGTGTCTTTCTTTTGCGGATCTGCCGGCGGTCGCAACCGCCAGCGCATTTTTCTTGTCCCTTCCCATGGCTGCCAGTTCTCACGAGCTTACCATGATAATACGCGATGTAGACACAGGCTATGAATAGTGGCAATACACGGAGGCTCCAATTCAGTGCGAACAATGAGAAGAGATGATGACGAGCACTTAATGAGCACTCGATACAAATCTCTGAGCATCGATCTAGCAGATCGTTGCTCTTCTCACAGCGGGAACCAGCAAGCAAGGTGCTTGCTGAACCGGGGAGAACAAGAAGAACGGAGGTCAGAAAGGAAAACCAGGGCGGTGCCTCTCCTGAGAAGACGCCTGGACACGACGCCAGAACAGCGTGGTAAAAGGCGTTGCGGTAAGCGAGAAAGTGCTCAAATACTGCGCGAGAATCAGGGAGTGCCAACAGTCACAGAAGCCGGGCAACAGTCAGATTCTGTCCTGCAAGATTGATCAGTCCCTTCGTGGGGCAAGACTTGAGTGAAGTTCAGAATGGGAAGAGTAGGGAAGAGGGTTTGGCGCATGCAGTGACGATGAATGGCGGGGCGGAAAGTCGTTGATGCCCTACGGAGAAGCGGGAACAGCTGTTAAGAAGCAACCCCACCGCAGCCGGTAATACTGGAGTACAGTCCAGTATGTACTAACATTACACTAGACTTGCTGACATAAGCTGTACTCACGCGCCCCGCGCCCACGCCCGCGCCCGCCGTTCCGACCAGTAGCATTTATTGATCCCAAGTCTCATAGTGGAAACGGTTCGTGCACACCACTCCCTGATCCTGACTTTGAGGCATCCAAGAGTAAGAAGCTCGAACGGCTCGGGCTGACAATGCTAGGTTGTTCCGTCATACTTGACCACTACATCATCTCTAAGCCCTTCAACTTAATGGGGACGGTCAGAGATCACCAACCACGCCTCCCATTTCAACATGGCTGAGTCTGAACTCGCCTCTTCCTTCATCCCTGCGCTCCACAAGCCTTCTGCGCTCTTACCTATAGCAAAACACCGCGAGAGCGTATTATACCTCGTCGAAACTCGCCAAGTGTTGATTGTTGTGGGGCAGACAGGGTCAGGAAAGACCACACAGATACCTCAGTTCCTCGAAAAGGCTGGCTGGTGCGCAGATGGAAAAGTTATTGCGGTGACGCAGGTCAGTCTATCGGATTTGACCACCTGAATAACAACAATCTCACTGATCCGATTATGTAGCCACGGCGTGTTGCCGCTACTACAGTGGCTCTTAGAGTCGCTGAGGAATACGGCTGCGAGGTAGGCAAGGAGGTCGGATACTCCATCCGCTTCGAAGATGTCTCGTCCGCTGCTACCCGAATCAAGTTCTTGACTGATGGGCTTCTCATTCGGGAGGCTCTTGTTGATCCCCTTCTGTCTCGTTACTCTGTCATCATGGTGGACGAGGCACACGAACGATCCATCAGCACTGACATTTTGTTGGGCCTACTGAAGAAGATCCTCAAGCGAAGACCTGACCTGAGAGTCATCGTGAGCAGTGCCACTCTTCAAGCTGAAGATTTCCTCACTTTCTTCACCAAAGGCAGTGACGAAACACTCTCAGAGGACAACACGCAGTCCGTGGGAGCCATTCTCAGCCTCGAAGGGCGGACCTACCCTATCGACATCCTCTACCTCGAGTCGCCAGCAGAAAACTATGTGGAGAAGGCCATTGCCACCGTGTTCGATATCCATGCCAAGGAATCAGACGGTGACATACTTGTATTCTTGACTGGGCGGGAAGAAATAGATTACGCCGTCAATGCCGTTGCAGAACGCTCTGCCGAGTTGACATCCTCAGCAACGACACTGCTACCACTACCACTACACGCCGGCCTGTCGACCGATCAACAGATGTATGTGTTTGAGAAAGCACCAGATAAGATGCGGAAGGTCATCTTCTCGACCAACATTGCCGAGGCCTCTGTAACCATTGATGGTATTGTCTATGTCGTCGACTGTGGTTTCGTCAAGCAGCGTGCTTACAATCCCAAGAGCGGGATTGAGACGTTGACGGCAACTTCGGTGTCCAAGGCAGCTGCCGCCCAACGGGCCGGCCGAGCAGGAAGAACAAAACCTGGGAAGTGCTTTAGGCTCTTTACTGAGGAAGCATACACGACCTTGCCTGACGCCAATATACCAGAGATACAGAGGTCCAACCTGGCGCCATTCATACTGCAGCTGAAAGCTCTCGGGATTGACAATGTCCTACGCTTTGCTTACTTGACCCCTCCTCCAGCCGAGTTGATGACTAAAGCTCTTGAACTTCTATATTCCTTGGGAGCGCTGGACGGTTATGCGAAACTGACAAAACCTCTCGGATTGCGGATGGCCGAACTAGCAGTGGAACCAATGATGGCGAAGACTTTGCTGTCTGCCCCTGCATTTGGATGCCTCAGCGAAATGTTGACAATAGCCGCTATGACGAGTCTCGGGGGCAGCGTGTGGATTCAAGAAGACGGCGAGAGGAAACAATTCGAAAGCACGAGACGGAAGTTCGCCGTGGAGGAGGGAGATCACCTTACCCTGCTGAATGTCTATCAGACTTTCGTGAGCAAGGGTCGAAAAGAAGGTCGATTTTGCTATGACAACTATCTCAATTTCAAGGCTATGGGCCGCGCGGTCAGCATCAGGGCTCAGCTGAAGCGGTACCTTGAACGTTTCGGGTTGAATACAGAAGAGTCGCTCGCTGTCAGCAATACGCTTGCACATGACCCAGCCGAGAAGGCCGAACGGATTCGACGATGTCTGACCACAGGCTATTTCTCCCAGGCCGCGAGAATGCAACCAGATGGAACATTCTGTGCCGTCGATGGCGGGACAGTCCTGCATGCTCACCCTACTAGCCTCATGTTCAACCGCAAGGCTGAGTGGGTCATTTTCCATGAAATCATGGAGACCTCCAGCAAGATCTACATTCGGGATATAAGCAAGATCGAGAAGAACTGGTTGCTCGAGTATGCTCCCAATTATTACCAGATTAAAGCGTAAATCAGCACGTTCAAATGAGATAATCACTGGGGTTCGGAGACCTTGGGTTGCTCTTCTTGTCGGCAAACGGCTCAATGGCTCGGCAAAGATCCAGGGTGCGAGTCCGCTAGCAGCTGGACAAAGCCTTGTCGGCAATTTCCAGGATCTCCCAGGGCAGCATTGGACAGTAGATATAAAAAACACACAACATAAATTAGCTCAAGCCTTTGATCACTGCCGATCCAAGAAGCAGCTCCTTCGTTGGGCTTGAAAGAGAACCATTCTTATCAGGAAAGATCTGCTGGGATGGCAGATATCTAATTATAAGCCAAACTTGGGCCAGAGCACCAATGCGAGGCTATCTCGTGTAGCGGCAAGATATCCGGATGTCCCCATCAAGCCACACGCCACAATCCATCTCAATACGGGAGTATTCGTCACACGTGAGACGATGGACCAAATCCGGGAGTCGGGTTGCCAGTTCTCCACGTGCTCCTTGATCAGAAAACACCCCAAACCTGTTTCTCGAACCTCTCCCCTGAATGCACTGTTTTCTGCCGGATGCCGGTGGGGCCCAGAGCGGTGCCTTCTCGTCTTCAACCTGCTGCAATACAGTAGCTGGGCGGAGAGGCAGAAGAGGGAAGAGCTGGGCGATCAGGTAGTTCTTGATTCGGCCGAATGAAGCCTCGACAGCACGGCTTTGGGAAATGCGAAAGCACCTTGCGGACAAACCACATCGTCACCGCCAGGCGCGCGCTCTAACAGACTCTAGTGGTCCTTTTTCCACAACACATGCCAGCCCGAGCTTTCTGTCGGGCGCGCTGGACGATCAAGATGGCGATGTAGTGAACCCTCCATATGGGAATTGGCAGAGAGCATCGGTGCTCTTCATAGTGCACATCAAACCCCTGAGGTTCTGGAACCACATCATCTCGGCTGTCCATCTGATTTATTGAAAGTGGACAGGCTCGGCGATGCCCCCAGGCGGCCCCCTGCTGCAAGGACAACACCGACGCTAATCTTGGGCGAGATTAAACGCTCAGAACTATGCTTCTCATCGACTTGCCTCCTGGTCTGCTGGTGCAGCAATTGTGCAGATCCCTGGACCCGCTCTGCATGCATGTTCCAGGTACGCCAGGTACCTCTGCTCTCTGATTCGCCCATCACACAATGGTTCAGGGGATCCTTGAAGGAGATTGGATGAACATTTGACGATTCCCTCAGGACCCCGTTACCCCCGTCTCCTCTAATTTCCACGACGCTGTCCGGTCCTACCTTGGGGGATGTCGGGTGGGTTACCTGTTGGCCAGGCCGCTCTTCTTCAGCCGTTGCTTCCTACTGCCGGGTCGATCATCACTGTCTTGTTTCTCCTTTCTGTTCTTCCACTTAGGATTCCATACCTCTTCTCTCACCACCTGACGTGCCTCGGCGTGAAGCTTCACCATCAGGACCTCGATGCTTGCCATATACTAACAATCGTTGTCCGCGCTTCACGAGTCTGCCAGCAGGCGTTCCATTCATTACAACTGGATCTAATCCACAAGTCGCTCATTAATCACAAGGTCCTTGCGTCCCTTCCTGGAACATTCACTCTTTCTATAATCATCCGCATCTTGGAATTCGCCAATCGCCAGGTTTCCCGCCAACAAGTCAACTAGACTCCCACAGATCCGACCTTGTCCTCCTCGCCACCGACCTAACGAAACCGACGACGACGCTTTCTTTTCATGGGCACGAACGGACGTTACTGCATCTGCTAGGGCTTTGATAATCTTATTTCTGGACTGGGCAGTCAATTCGTTACGAATCGGTCGACTTAATCAAGTGAATTGGCGTAAAGAGTTGGATTGGGTTGAACTGAAAGCATGGCTGGAATGGCAAATGGCTACCCAATGGGTCCTCCCGTTCGGAGGAGCCTCGAGGCGGAGCCTGAACACAACAGAATGACAAGATCATGGGAACTCATCCCAAGCCGTGTAGTCGGCCGGTCTTCGTCAAGCACATCCGGTTCATCGACTTGCAGCGATAGCAGCACGTCTAATACCTGCGAGAAGCCTGCTAATATGAACGTGCCCACCGAGATCACCGTTGGTGTCTTGTAAGTCGACCCGGGTCGGGGTCATTGGCCGAAGATTTGGTCCGCTGACGGATTCACAGGGTCCCGGTATTGGTTGTCTTTGTCTGTGTCCTCTTCTATTTCCATCGAAGAAACGTCCAGCGCCAAGCGAAAGAGGATGCCATGGAGGCTCACAAGTCCCTGGATTTCGGTGTGGAAGTCGGTGCTGCCAGTAGCAAGCCAAAGCGCCAGAGCAAGCTGGGCTTCGGTGGGGAGAAGTCGAAGAAGACTCGTGGTCTGTCGCTGGATATGAACCTTTCGAGCCCTTACTTGTTGCCGGATACTGTCCAGGGATCGCGAGAATCGATGCTTTCTGTCGCAAAGACACTACACCAGGCGGACGATCCATACCGACCCGTCGCCTCCTACGTTGGCGATTCTGGCTCCATCCGCTCCTTCGACAAGACGGCCAAGTACACACCATCCGTGGTCACGACTTCGGTAAAGCGCATGTCCCGCCAATCTTACGGCCAGCCCTCGCCTACTCCGCTGAGACAGAACTCTTACACCAAGTCACCGCTCACGCCCAGCGTCTCGTCTTCCCTGACGGCTGTCGAGTCGGCGAGCTCTGACGTCTCTGTACCCGAAAAAGAAACTGTTCCTACCATCCCTGAGATCCAGCAACCTCCTCCAGTAGCGCAAAGGGGTGTCCCTGCCCCGCCGACGATACATGAGCCCGTGGAAGAGCAGAAGATTACCAACCACACAAGCAGCGAATCCGTTGATGCATTTGCCATTGCCTCAACCTCCAGCGGCGGTATCGGTCTTGGCCTGATGAATGATCCCCCCATCTCCGAGGTGGCGAGCACTCCTACCACCCAGAAGGTCAAGGCTGTACCTGCTCACCAGAGTGTCTCTGCCATGATCGAGGACACTGACGACTACGCTGACTATCTGGCTGCTGCTGAATCGGAGGATGAGGGACGTGGACGCGCCCGTGTACGTGAAAGCAACCTCCTCCTTCCCACGGCAAATGGCAAACGCTTGTCTGTTGGATTCCGCCCACTGCCAGCCGAGGGAGTTGAGGGTGAGGACCCCGAGACCCGTGCAAACCGTATCCGATCATTCTACAAGGAGTATTTCGACGACTCCAAGGATCCCAACGCTCCCCCCGTCCCTGCCCTCCCCGCCGGCGTGAACAACAGCCAGAACAACAACTACATGGGTGAAGGTGCCTACTTCGACCCCGAACTCAACCAGTTCATCATGCCTTACGCGCAGCCCGTTGGTCGTCGCGCGATGACGCCGCCTCCTACTGGATCTCGTTTTCCTGGCCCACAAGGACATGGACCCCGAGGACCTGGGCCGATGGGCCCAAGAGGACCTGGACCTAGGGGTCCAGGCCGTCCCCACGCGGGCTCCATCAGCGGCATGAGCATGCCCCGTGCCGGCTCCGCCATGTCTTTCGGCCCGCGACCTGATTCTTCGGCCTCAGCCCGTGGCCCCCGGTCCGGATCTGCCATGTCCGGCAAGCCGAGGAAGCCCCTGCCGCCACCCGCTGCCCTGTCCACCCTGCCTACCCCTGCCAAGCTCACGGATGACCACTTCTCTCTCATCAACGCGGCGGACTTCGCCCCTCCAGAGACATTCGCCAACCGTGCCGCCGGGCGCTCCCAGAGCCCTCTCGGCGAGCGTCGCGCCTATGCTCCCAAGGTCCCTGTCGCCTCGCCGCTGGTCAGCACCTTCGAGGAGATGCCTGCCCTCCCCAGCCCGTAAGTTTTCCCCCCCTCTCTCCACCCGAGAATCCTCAAGTCCATTGTCACTAACCGCACCTGGATGGGAATAGTCACCTGATGCGCAAGTCTGGCACCTTCACGGGCCTCGACTTCGCGCCTCCCCGCAAGTTCAGGGACCCCGAGGCCCCCATGAGCGACGCGGGCTCCGTCCGGTCCACCCGCAGCGGCGTCTCGCAGGCGGCCAGCTACGCCATGCGCAGCGGCGCCGGCCGCGTCAGCCGCCTGCCCGAGGACCAGGTCTTCACGCAGGCGGTCGCCGCCGAGTCCCTGAAGCCGACGTGGACCATCGGTGGCGTCGACACGAAGCACTCTTAGAGGCCTAGACCTAGACTCCCGCTTGGATGATGGTTGAGAAAGATGTTGGCTATGCGCACGGTTTGTTGAACCGTTTCCACAGCTGCTTTATCCCCCTTCCGATATACCGGGTCAGCAATACAGTGTTTGGAGGAAATGGGTTGGTGTTTTCATGGCGTCGCGAAATTGGCAGCACTGGCGTACTCGAGCTTGAGGGGCGTTCCCACATCACACAC
>LKEB01000003.1:321960-348473 GCA_003795295.1 Cytospora leucostoma | reverse complement strand
CCCTTCATGGCGAGATCAGTTGGTTGGGATTGTGCAAATAAGCAAAACTAGTAACGGGTCCTTCGGAAGGCTCGCAGTGTTTGCGATAGAGTGGTAGAGTGATGATATCGTTGATACGTATCAAGTAGGCATGTTGTGTAGGCATGTCCCCTGGAATCCTTGGGCCGTCCACAAAGCCGGTCTTGCCGTTGCACTGCAGCAGGATCATGCATGGGGAAGCGCAGCTGCGTTATTGCGGATAAATTCGAGTGTCTCATAAATAAACACTGTTATACCCTGGTAGCCAACTGTGCCAACCTGCTTATCTCGTAGTGCATACATACCTGCAGTAGGCATATGGTCACCCTTGATGGACCCTGCAACGGCGGCTGTAACTCCAGGGCATAAGAAGTTAGTTGCATATCCATATCTCTGAATAAATAAGCTCGCGGAAGATGGCTCTGCTCTGGGAAGTTCGGGCTCGTGTGTCGGTTCACACAGTGAGCAACAGAGAAGCGAGGACGAGACATGACTAAATATGGCCCCGGAGAACAGCCGATTGCTGCAATCAGTTCCGCCTTCTCGAAGCCCATCCTGATGTCGGCGCCCGGACTGCCTGGGGAGACCCAGTAAAAGGAGGGTCCGCAATTGAACTGTTGTCGATCCCAGAAGTACGGTGCCAGGACGCAAACAGGTACGAGACAGCCCAGCAGGTGATGAACTTGAGCATAGAGAGATTAGACCGTCAACATTGTGACATCTGCTGCTATCCTTTCTTTTGTGCTCCATTGTCTGATGATGATTGATCGATCGATCGGCAAGGATGGTCCAGTCGACGGAACTAGATAAAGCGAGGCTGTCCGCAAACAGAAGTGCATTTGATAAGGGTTGCCATCACTGCTTGGATCCCCAGGGAAACAACAAGGCTATAAACAGCTCCACAGGCAATATCGTAGTACTGTAGTACTGTAGTACTGTAAAGGGACGGACGAGGCCTTTTTCATCGGCTTGAAAATTGGCAACCGAACGCGACGCTCGGCAAGCCGGGATGATTTGGCAGGTTGCCCGATTCGAAACGTACTGCATGTGCATGGATATGGTCATGAACAAGGAAAGCTACTAAACCTGTATCTCCTTTGCGAAGGAGGGTAGATGTGTACTCTTGTATCTCATAGCATTGGTTGTCGCAACTCGACCTCGGGAGACTCGAGGCTCATGGCTCATGGCGAGTGAGAGCATACAGACTGGACAGAGAGAGGATGAGGAGACGCTGTGTCGGGTCAGCGAGATCCGTGGCCCGTGATTGATATGCTAACACGCAATAGGAAAAGAACCAGGAGACAAGGCCAGGGGGTCTGACCACTAAGGATGCTGGAACAGCTCGCCAAACGGCAACCACCGGCCGCTAAGAAGTACAAAATACGATCAAGCTAGCTACTCTGGTCGCCTTGGCCGAAGAAGGAAATTCACAACGGGCTTAGTTGCAACAAGGAGGGAGAGGGCATAGCGACATAGCGACATAGCGACATAGCGACATAGGCGACATAGCGACATAGGCGACATAGCGACACTCTTTTCCTATTTCTGGAGCGTCTCATTTCGCTGCGCCAATCTCCAAATTCCCAATGTCACCCAAAGTAACTTTGGCTTGAACTCGCCAATCCTCTCAAACCTACCGTGACAAGCGCTGAATTTATTCGCCTGAACCTGCCCCCCGCCTCTCTCTGTACCGTTCCGCCTCTCCGCGTCACGCCCTTGACTCCCGCACTTAGGAGAGCTTAGAGAGGAGAGGATAAGCGCTCTCTGGTCAGGGAAGCCTTGGAGGGGAAACGGGAAAAGGGAAGGGGAAAAAAGACAAGGGAAAAAAAAGGAAAAAGAAAAGAAAAAAGGTTCACAAAGCCACGAGCCAACGAAACAAGCAGCATCCTTCTTTCGATAAAACAGATCCTGCAACCGTCTCGGAAAGATCGCAGGAAGTACACTAGAACAGTCACACCAGTACAGTACTGAGGAAGCACCCACCTGAAGGGCAACCCTTGGAACCTTGGAACCCCCTCTGTGGGCAAGCAGAGGGCTTTCAACCCCCCTACTAATTACCACCATACTACCTAAGCTGCCAACCTTGGAAGTACCTTCCCAGCCTACCCAGGCACGCCAGGTACTTAGTTAGCTGGGTACTACTGTGTACCGTGCACACATTACCGTACTGCCGTACGCTACACTACTCCAGGGCTCCCAGTCTCCCGGTCTCTCTCCCTCACTGGCTGTCCCTGTTCCTGTTCCCGTAACATTATTACTTCGCCCGCTTTACACCCTTGGAAAGCCATCCCAATTCCATTTCCTAACTCCCCGCCGCTCGCTCGCCAGTCTGTCTGTCTTCTCCCCTAGGCATTCCTTCCATTCCTCCCGGCCCAACCTCGACAATCTTTCCCACGGGCAGTCGTGTTCCAACTCTTGCATTCCAGCCTTCGACCCGTGCATTCCAACCGACGGACGCAACCATCTCGAGTTTCCAGGAGTCGGGGCAACCGGTAGCGTTTATCTCGCGCCTCTCCAGCCGCCCAGCAGCGAAACGACTGGCTCTCCGAGCCTCTCCTGGGCCTCCGCTTGTTTGACATCCAGTGCTCTCTCGTCCCACCACATCTTCGACAGCAGCAGCAGCAGCAGCAGCAGCAGCAAAGCATCTCATTCAGATCGCGACGTCAAGCATCCGCCTTCCAAGTCTGGTCCCTGCAGCACAACCTGGGCAACCTGGAATCCACCACGGCGAGACGCAGTCCCAACCCGTCCGTCCGCACCTCTTGTCTACCACGGGGTGCTTTGGGCCCTTGACTCCGTCCCACTCAGTACCTGCATCAGGCGCATCGAATTGTGGCACTTGAGTCCCCGACAATTGCTCACCGAGGTACGCTATGGTTATTATCTTCCCCAGTCATGCGCTGTCAACCGCGCTTCTGGCTCCTCCGGCCACCTTGATTGTCACGCAAATAGACTGCATATTCATTATTCATGACGACTGCATCTTGTGTCGATCTGCGACTATCTCCTGCCTTAACTCCCTGCCTGCCTGCCTTCGGATATCCCCCAAGGGTCGAACCGTTATCATGACTTGTCACGAACTGGCCTCCCTTGCAACATCAATGCTAACATGGCTCCTCCAATCAGGGATACAACTGGCCAGTTGAGGTTCAAACGCTTCAACATGGCTAGCAATCTTGCTTCGTTAAGTACGAGCGTGAATGCACCATCGCCCGCCACCTCAGTCAATGTCGCGGACACCTCAGTAGTTGCCTCCGCGACATCAGCGGTGCCTAGCAGCCCGCCGACTAGCACGCTGACGAGTATCACTGCTGACACCACACCTCCCACTACAGCTCCGGTTGCTACTACACCCACAACCACAGCTTCGCCTACGGAGGAAACATCCACGGAGGCGACCACCACTGAACCAACCACCACACAGGAGACCTCCACTGCGCCGACCACTACTGCGCAGACCACCACTGAGCCGACTACCACACAGGAGACGTCTACTCAAGAGACCTCCAGCTCTGTATCGACGACTGATCAGCCTACCATCACTACTACATATACTCCTACCCCTACATCTACCCCGGACACAACAACCTCAACATCCGAGACGCCTACGACAACCTCGGTGCCAACGACTTCCTCGACGAGCAGTGCGGATTCGACCACAACCTCGCCTCCGACAACATCAACAACCACTGCTCCGTCCACTACACCATCGCCGACGACCTCGGAGTCTGTTGCTACGTCTCTGTTCACTTCCGATGGAACCACGAGTACCCAAGTCGTCACCAAGACCATTGTCAATACGCCGGCTTCAAACACTGCAGACTCTGCGACTGCGACTGCGTCTACGACATCCGGCTCTGCATTGGGAGATGCTCAGCGTTCCAGCTCTGGCCATGGCCTGAGCTCTGGTGGCACTATCGCAGTCGCGGTTGTTGTTCCTATCGCGGCTGTGGCAATTCTACTTGCGCTCGGTGTATGGCTGTGGAGGAGACGGAAGGCAAGGAAGGCGGCCGAAGAAGAGAGGCGGAAGGAGGTCGAGGACTACACCTACAACCCCAATGCCGACCCAACAATCCCGGCCTCGGGAGGTCCGGCCGCTGCGTACGAAATGAAGGAGGATAACTCTTCTGGTTACCGTGGATGGGGCTCGACAACCCTAGGCGGATCGACCGGCCGTCAGGGCTCCACCACCATGTCTGGAAGTGCCCCCGGCGCCGCTTACTCTGATGCACCCTTCGAGCAAGCTTATTCAGACGGTGCCTCGCCAACGCGAGCGACACATCCCAATGACCCATTCGTGGACAACGGAGGTCAAGGCCCTGAAGGCGAGATACTTGGTGCTATGGGCCCATCCACGGCTAACAACCGTGGAGGAAATGTCCGGCGTGGCCCCTCCAATGCATCGTCATCCTACAGCACCGCTGCCCCATCCGACGGGTCCGGGGAGGTTGGAGTTGCATATGGTGGAGACCAGTACTACACACAATTCGATCCATACACGGAGAACGGCACGTACACCGAGACTGGCGCGTACAACGGGGATGGCGTGTACAACAGCCCACCTGGTGCCCAACCTGTTATTAGAGATAACCCGGCACGACGCAACACGCGCATCGAGAACCCGGCGCACTTCCCACAGCAGAGCGCCGGCATTTCACAGAACTTCTAGATTGATTTTCTGAGATGATTTACGGTGCTGCCCTACCTTTTTTGATTGGGCGTAACGCGCGATGTGTTGTGTGACGGGAAAAGGCTGCACAGCACCCAGGCACGATTCTCCGGACGAATTGATAACCTTCACCCTTCCACCCATCATCCGGAACTGGTTCATAAGTACTGGCTTTAATTTCATCCTTTGGCGTTCGGACAGTGTATCATTAACATACTACAAACTACCCGGTGTCCTTCCACGGCGTTCCGGGTCAACCTTTCCTTATCACGACTTCTATTCTACACATTGGCTGCATATGTTGTTAATTGCGGGTTTTGACCCAATACTTGGAACACAGCAGCCATGCCGACGTTTGTACAATACATGCACACTTGCCGTCCGCTATTCTATTCCGGAGGGCATCATGCGGTAAACTCTGGGGATTGAACCGGGATGCGTGAACACGGCCAGGAAGATGGAGAACAAGTTCTCGCAGTTTTCGAGGGGAAAATGAGATATATAGGAACAGGGTGGCATATGTGCCAGGTAGCTTTGCGAGGACTCGCTCGCTTCGTTAGGCTGGCCATGTCGGATACTATAGGAGATCATGGAGAGGCGGCACACATTTGGTAATGATTCCGGAGTGTATGGGAACAGCACGCACGTATCTATCTGCCTAGTGGATGCAAGCTGATGAACCCGAGCACTGCCCGCCTGACGGTCTCTCAAAAGTTTTGTTGCAAAGTAGCCTGAGCTTAGCTAGCGGGGATGTGAGAAGGGAGCACACATCCACTCGACCGGAGTAAATAGACGTCTGTCATCACCAGCACGAGACATTGTGATCGTTCCCCGTTCCCCGGCCCGAGATCAACAGCCAATGCGGTGAGTGTATACCGACACTGCACCTCATGATTCTGAGGACGTGATAGGCATATAGGAGGAAAGTGTAGACGAGATGGGCGACAAACTCCTGATATGGGGGACCTTAACCACTATAATTCCTCCCACTCACAGCCTCGCCCTCACAGCGTCACCACTCCCATCCAGAAGCCTCCTGCCCATCCCCTCGCTCAGATCGACCCGCTCCCACCAGAACCTGCACCTCTCCACCTCCCCGTCCGTCAGCCTGACCACCGTGGCCGGCAAGCCCGGCGTCCCCCGCCCGGCGGCCCCCAGCCTCTCGTCGTTGCCCAGCCCGAACATCATCACCCTCCCAGACGACGCCTCCGCCCCGTCCCCGTCCCCGTCCCCCCTGCGGAGGTACCGCCCGGGCGTCGCCTCGGTGTCGCCTACCAGGGGGCTCGTGAAACGCGGCCAGAAGGGCGTGGATGTGGTTGTGGTTGTGGTCGTGGCTGTGGCCTTCTCCTCATGCCCCTGCTGTCCCTGCCCTTCCTGCTGTAGTTGTTGCTGTTGTCGTCGCGAGGACTCGTCGATGTGCGCCGGGTTCGGGTCCCCCGTGGCGACGAAGCGCGCCCACGCCCCGTGCATGGCGTCCGATATCCTCACGAGCCCCGGGTGCGGGCCTATCGCCGCCATGTCGTGCGCCACCACGGCCGCCTCGTCGCAGTGGTTGGCCTTGCCGCCCAGGTCGGGCCGGGCGAGGGCTGCGAAGTGGTAGATCCAGACGGGCGGGGGGTCGTCATCTTCATCTTCATCTTCGTCGCTATGGTCATCGCTGTTGTCGCTGTTGCCGTTACCCCCGCTGTAGAAGTGCCCCGTCTGCAGCACCGGGCAGACATACGCATAGTGCGAGTACGCGGCCTCGTACCGCGCCCACTGGCGGCCGTACCCCGGCGGCACCCTCGCGTACGGGGAGGAAGGGTCGGCGACCGGGTCCGGGTAGAGCGCCGCCAGGCGCTGCAGGTCCGCGGCCGTCAGGTCCGGGATCATGGCGGTGAACTTGCGCAGGAAATCATCATTCGTCTCGACGGCCGGGGAGGTGAAGACGGTGCCCTCGTTGGTGTTGAAGCCGGCCAGAACGGGTATCCTGACGTGGTCGCCGCGCCGGAAGGTGCTTATGGGGAGGTCCCTTATTATCACCACCTCGCCGTCTCCCCGTTGGCCTCCCGTCCGCTCGATGACGGGCTGGAAGGGCCACCGTATGGGGTCCTGGTACCGCGCGAAGACGGAGGTGGAGGCCGCGAGGATGGTGCCCAGCGGGAGGGAGCGCAGGAGGGGGAAGATGCGGTCCGCGGCGATCTGGTCTGGCTGGATGCCACATGCGATGAGGAACTCCCTGAACTGCGCTTCCGTGCGCGGGTGATTTGGGGAGAGCGTGGCGCGGGCGGTGGCGCCCCCGGATTCCATGATTGCGCGGTGGAAGGGGGGACTGTCCGTGGTGGTGTAGGACTGGAGGTGGTAGCCGATCTGTAAGCGAGTTAGTATTATACGACAACAACAACAACAACAACGAACAAGTAGACAATGGGAAATAAGGGCTAGGAGTCAAGAAAGGCTGATACCCAAGATCCAACACGGGATATCAACCCCTCAGGACCCCCTGCCCTCCTAATGCCATCAACACCTCAGCTCAAAACTCAACCCCAAACCAAAACTCACCGAATGCGCCCCAGCAGAAACCCCCATCAGCGTGACCCTCCCCCTGTCCCCCCCAAACTCCCCGATGTTATCCCTCACCCACTCGAACAGGAACCTCTGGTCCCTCAGCCCCAGGTTCAGCGCCCCCTCCGCCTCCGCCGCCCCGGAGCTCGGGAACCCCAGCGCCCCGACGCGGTAGTTGAAGTTGACCCCCAGGATGGGCGCCTCGCTCCAGCCCACGAACGACGCCATGTCCCTCTCCGTGCCCAGCCCGGCGTTGAAGGCCCCGCCGTGCACGTAGACGACGACGGGCAGGGCGCCGTCCCTCGCCGGGCTGTACGACGCAGGGCGGTAGACGTTGAGGTTCAGGCAGTCCTCTGCATCCCCATCATCCAGCGGCACGACGACGGCAGCGGCACCGGCGCCCGTGCTGCCGGGACACGCCCGCCCGAAGCTGTCGGCACTGAAACAACTGTCCGGGCCGGGGTCCAGCGGCACCGGCGGGCGGAAGCGGTTCCTGCCCCCCGTGGTCTGCGCGTAGGGAATGCCGCGCCAGGCCTCCACGGCGCGGGGGAGGAGAGGGTTCAGCGGGCTGGCGGGGAGGAGGACGCCTGTGTATTGGCCCTGGGCGAGGGCGACCGTTGCCGAGGGGCCGGAGTCGGGCGTTGGCCTGATGATCTTGGGCCGGAGGGGGTTGTGTTCCTCCTTGCTGTTATCCCGTTGATCTCTACTGCTGGCCATCTTGGTAGAGGAGGGGGAAAGGGTGTGCTGATAGGCGATGTCAACAGGAGTTCCGGTACTGTTGCTGTTGCGCGTGAGGCCGTTGTCGTCGTCGTCGTCTAAGCCGGATATTCGGGGTTTGGTGTCCAGGCCGATGGTGTCTTCCTCTCTGTTGAGGTGGCGATTCAGAGGGTCACGGGAACGTCGACGACGGTGGCCAGTTATTGAGCGCGAGGTATTACATCTGCGTAAGGAAAGGACCAAATGGTAGAAGATGAGAATGATCAGGATGAGGACGACAGCTGATGATGCGATATAAGAAGTCGGCTGGAGAACGAGGTTCAGAAGTGGGTGCCGATCCTTAGCGAACATTGGCTCCCCAACAGCAACCACCATGTTGTTCCTATCATCAACCTCTCCAACCCGCCCACCGAGCGACGCTGAGAAGGGTTTGGGAGCCATTAAGATGAGTGCATATTGAACTGCTGAAGTGTCGGCGAGATTTAGGTGAGCGGTTGGAAGTCGCCACTGCGCTTTCCCTCTTTATTCAGGCACTGCAGCATGACTAGGACCATATGTGGCCTTCAGGAGGCAGAGCGGACCCTGGACAACAAACTACTGTAAGTAATACGGCGTCAGAGTCCCTCCTTCTGCCGACTCTAATCCTCTCACAATGACAAACAGCTATCTCGGCGTTACTCGTTGCTATGTTTATCCATTAATCAACAGTCTATAACCGTCGGTGGTACCGTTTACATGTACTATAATCCTACAGCAGTCATGTCTGTCCTCGAATCATACTCCGTCCGTTGTTTCCAGCCTGGTCTCGCCCTCTCTCACCGTGGACCATGACATTGTCGCCCAAGCTGCGTAAATAATGATACTTGAAAAAATCCTCAAACCCCCCGGCCGTGATCCAGTCTTCATGACCAAACGCAAACACACAACAATGCACACCTCGCCTAGTAAGCCCAGACGATACCCCCCTGCCCACCACAGGCCGTGCCATCGGTGAAGCCATGCATACCTCACGTCATCAAGCAATACATCATCGCAGTGAATACACCAAAGACTTCGAATGCCGCTCATCGCATAGTTGACACATCAAACATCATCCCCTTAAAAGTTCTTCGCAATGCCGTAGTGCGACTCCCTGCGCATTGGGACTCGCGGGGGTATCCCGCAGTCGGGACTCTCGACACAAGACCCCATCCCATGCTCATCCTCCTCCTAAGAACCGCGAACGTCGGAGGAGAACTGCTGCCTGGTGCGCCGGTTGGCAGCCAGCGCACGGCTCTGCTCCGCGTACTTCTGCCGCGCCAGGGCAACGGCCTGCTGCCGCTCGCGCCTCTCCCGCTCCTGGTCTTGGGCGAACGAGCTTTCGCGTGCGAGTATCTCGCGGCCGCGGGCCCTCTGCTGCTGCAATTCCTCGGCGGACACGCTGCCGCGCTTTCCGTTGACGCCCGAGACGACGCTACCGTTGGACGAGGACGTGGCGCGGGTGCTGCGGTGCGAGGAGCCAATGCTCGAGGTGCGGCCGCGCTGGGCGGTGGAGATGGACGATGACGCGGACGCGGCGCTGACGGTCCGGGCCAAAGAGGGCGTCATCGTCACCGATTGGCGCTTCGCCGCATTGGACTTGGGTGAGGGGCTGACGGGTGAGAACTTACTGCTCTGCTGCTGTTCCAACGAGCCAGAGCCGGCCTGGGACTCGCGCTGACGGCTGGTAAACGTCGAGCGCACCGTGGCCGAGGAGGAGACCACGCTGCTAGGTGGGGGCCGGGCCTTGAATTGGCGGCGTCTGATGGCCTCCTCCTCCTCTGCCTTGAGCCTGGCGGCGAGCCGCTCCATCTTCATCCTGGAGATAGTCTCACCCGGCAGCTCGAACTTAGGAACCGTGGGTGGCTTGCTAGACCGGACAGAGCGGGTTCGCGGGGGTGGTGAGCTGACTTCAGCAAGCTGCTTAGGATCGAGCTGCATGCTAAGCCTGGCTGCTTTCCTCTCTTTCAGCTCCCTGGCGACCCTTTCACCTGGTAGCTCGAAGTTGGAGACAGTGGGCGGCTTGCTTGCCTTCTGAAGAGGCTTCGGCGGAAGTAGACTAGTTGGCCTGGGAACCTTCCGGGTAGGAGCCGCCTTACTCGGCATCTTCTCGCTCTCGTCTTCAGGTTCTATGAGGGTGGAAGGCTTGCTTCGAGTAGATCCATGGGCCCTGGGGCTGGATTGGCTGGCAGCAGCAGTCCTGGCTGCGGTCTTGGGTGAAGATGTGTAATTCTCCGTCTGGGAACGAGGTCTCTTGTCCTCGGTCTCTGTGATATGGGTCATCCGTGTAGCTGCGGCGATGGCTTCAACCTCGTCCTCGAAGTGATCAATTTCCTCGAGGGAGTCCTCAATGGTGCTCAGGGGCGGCTGCATCTCGCGACGCGGGTCCATTGTGAGGGTGTTGTCACTATCTTCTGACGCATCGGCATTTGTAGCAGTAGACCACATAGCACTTTGTGTACTCTGTGCACTCTGAGGCGTCACGCCCTCAGGTTGAGAGTAGTTGCTCATAGCGCTGGCAGGACTGTTTGTCAAATGCTGGGTGTCCTGCTGGAGGATACGGAACTGCTCGTGGTGAACGGTCAACTCGATGCTAGGGGTATCACTATCACTGCAGTTCGGGTTGAGATCAATAGGCGTTGCTAGGAGCAGGTATCCGTCTTCAGGATCGCCAGGAGGCTGATCCTCTCTTCCAGTAGGTTTAGTCCAAGCTAGCAGGTTGCAGCCAAAGTAGCGCCTGTTGCCTTGACCGTGGATGGGTGACGCAGTAGACTCCAGAGGGCTGTACAGAGATTGGTCACAGTTAGGAGTGGCTGAAGCAGGCAGGGACAAGACCCATTGAAATTGCCTCTTTCTGTGCTTCTCAAATACGTTCTCGTTCGGATCCAAGTCTCTGGCGGCTTTCACCAGGCCGTGAGGGTAGAGCTCTATGGTAGAAAAATGCCATGATTAGCTTTATGTGGATAAGCTCGATTGAGACGCTCGAGTAAGACTAACCGTTGTTAGTCGGAGTGCTATCACCAGATTCAGTCGGCGCGTCTGGCGCAATGAAAGTTTCTGGCTCCAGGGGAGTTCTGCGTTGATGGCCGCGAAACTTCTTGTCGCCAAAGTCAATATGGAACTCTGCCGATGGCTTTCGGGCGCCTAAGCTGTCTGACCCGTTGACGGTGGAAGGGTGGTTGTTGTTGTTATTGTTGTCGTCACTCTTTTCGTTGTTATCGTCTCGAGCGTCTGGGGCGGTGTTTTCGTCAACTGAGGGATACACAATATTCTTGTCCCAGTGAACAGTGTTTCGCGTAGATTTGGAACGCTTTATTGAGACAGGCGCACAGTAAATAGGGCTGAACGCGAAATCGTCAGAAGTAGAGGATGGCGAGATGTTGCTAAGGTGGTGTGCCGAAGCGATTGGAGACAGAGACACGGCCATGGACGAGGGTCATCTAATAAATTCCCGTCGGGGGGGAGGGGGAGGTCGGCGATCGGGCGGGATCCTGGATGAGACAGGGCGGGCAGGGGTTTGATCCCTTTTTGGGAAGCTCAGGATGAGACAGAAACGCGCTGGAACCCCAGACAAGGGTCGAGCAATCTCCGGGATCTTATGGAGATCTTATTGGTATCTTCTTATGCTCAAAGCCACAGTGATGAGATAGACAAGAAACGTGGACACAAGTATCACAACTCTTCCGATGGGACTGACGACAAATAAGAAACGGGTTTGAAGCTGTTCGATCAATAATGCTCTCTCCAAAAAGCCGATATGAATTGATAACTCGTGCTCAAGAGTCAGAACGGACAATGCAAGAAAAGACAAAGACAACACAGTTGGAAGCAGAACGGTTGTGATGTCTCACCCTCAGAGCAACGGTTCGGGCAACGGTTGGCCTGCCGTGCCTTCCTTCATAGTAAACAAAGCTAGCGGCTGTAAGTGCGGTGAACTATTATTATGACACTATGACAACACGCTGCCCCCCCAAAGAATACGATGACCTCGGAAACGATGATGGCATTGCAAATGCGCGTTATACTTGAGGTAGCAAACCAAGTGGCTACCTAGGTACCTACCCAGGTACTGATCAACCATTTGCCCATCGTAACCGCACGCAATTGACGGCCAAGTATGCGGAATGCGCAGTACTTGAACGTCCATCTTGCAGTTCGATTTACACATATACGTCGTTGCTCATGTGGTTTTCGAGTCCTGGCCAGTGCCGGCCCTATCCTCGAGACTGATATATGTTATCCGTGACAGGGGAGGCGCGTCAGGACCGCCTTGTTGTGCCACCACCGCGGCAGGCTGAACTGATAGGGTACTTCCTGCCCTGCGAGCGCATAGATTGCTGCCACATCGCTGCCACATCGCTGCCACATCGCTGCCACATCGCTGCCACGAAGGCTGATGATGAGGTATCCGCTATGGCTCGGAAAGCACTGCCCAGTCCTGGTCAGGCGGGGGCGAACAAACGTCGATGACATGCAGGTCGCTCGGATCTAGTCCGGCGCAGACATGCCTTCCGCGCAGCTGCAGAGGTTGGGGATAACAAGCTTCCATGCGGAAGTGACTCCTCCTCGTGTGTCGGCTATCTTTGCAAATCATGGGCGAGCCGTTGTGATGTTTCGAGGTTTGTCGTCGTGGTCGTCGCTGTCGATCGGCGAGCACGCCTCACTCGTTTGCTTCCTCAGCAGCCTCTGCCTGAGCCTGCAGGGCTGGCGCGTGTTCCGTCGGAATTCGAACAAGTGTCTGCGGCAGCGCCGCCTCGTCATCATTTTGCGGTTTCGGTAATTTGGCTAGCGCAAGAGTTGTCAGATCATGTTGCAGAAGTGCAGAGGGGGCGGAGGGTAACTGACAGGAGGCCATGTTGATTGCGCGGAGGACGTTGTGCCAGTTGCCCATGACAAGTGCGATAGCTGGTTGCCAGTGTCAGTAGGCTTGACATCTCACATCATAGTAAGCCAATGATGAAGTCACACCTTCTGTGCCATCGGATAGTGTTGCCAACTTCTGCTCCAGTGCCTCCATTTGCGTTGCGACAGCAGCGCTGAGGTCGCGCAACTCCTTGAGGTTCTCGAGCTCGGCCTTCTTCTCATTGACGCGCGCGATCAATGCGGGAGACTGACCCGCCGACGCCGGGGGGCCGACTATCGAGGATTGCCGAATGTGTGGCTGTATTGGTCGCGTCGGAAAGGACATATTGGCTGGCCGGTTCGTCGGTTCGGTCAAAGGGCTGGAGCGGGTCCGTGAGGCTTCACATGGAATCTTGAGGGGGGTCGATTGTCAATGAATCTCGAAAGATGCACGAAGCCGAAACCAGACCCTTGCTCGCGAGCTATGACATGACTTGGAGCTTGGGCCGGCGCGTTTAGTAGGTACACACTTTAGTGGGTACTTGTGTATTTACGGACTGCGATAGTGCATGCAGGTATCACAGAGTACTGGGATGCCTGTGGTAAGCTAGGGTATCAGCATACTGATCCGATGTACAGGTGTTAGGGACTAGCAGCCTTGACCACCTCCCCGCCCCCCGCTAACTTCCAATCCAGGTGGCTGGTTGCTCTGACAACCATGTGTCCTAGTCACCGGCGAGAGAGAAACGCACGGCGACCTCGTTACAACGCCAATTTGCGGTTCTCCCAGATCCCAAATTCACCCAGTGTTCCTTTGCAGCATCACCGCTATCAGACATATTCCTAGCCTGCTTCAGCTCCATTGCCATCTCAGTCTTCACAGCTGCCGTTTATTTGCGCTTCTCTTCACCCTACAATCTTATTCGGCGCAACTATGAAAGATGGCACGACTGAACGAGCAACCCGTGTCAACAGATAACATTGAGACGCGTGAGTACCCTGGTTGCGGCCCAACTTGAAAAAAAGCTGATGGCTCGTTTCCTCAATAGTCAGAAGGAAGTTCCTACGCCAGAATCGAGACATCGCGAGAGTCAACTCAGCTCAATCATTGCGGATTCGGTCCCTCGAGGGTGAATGCGGCCGATTACTATCTGAAAACTTGACACTCAATGGACGCATATTGGAGCTCGAAAGCGAGCTCAGGGACTGCAAGGGAGCTCAACGAGTCGCCGACCATGCGCTCGAGATCAAGGCCAAGATGGAAGCCCAGCTGCTGGAATGGGGCTCCATGCTTGCAGGTCTGGGAGCAGAGCGGCCAACGAAGCGGCAGGCGATATCTTCTCCAGGCGGGACTAGAATAGCGAGGCGCAGGACCAGCGTGAGTCGCAGTCCAGCAGCGAGACGAAGGCCCAGGGACTCAAGGAGCAGCGAAGAGGCGGCCGCATTGCTCGAGGGACGGATGCCGACGATTCAGGAACACAAGCCATATACTCGGAGGACTATGAGGTACGTTGGCACATCTGAACTGGGTAGGTGCACTTCTCAAACTGACTACGGCCATAGTCACGAAGAGCTCTTAGCGATATGCTCCGAACCCGCAGACACGGATGAATCGCCAGATTTGGGACCGCCACCCACCTCGCGGTTCGTGGAGGATGAGCCGGTCAAGATCGATAGCCCCACCAAATCAACTGGCCCCGTCGAATCAAGTCCGAAGATCAAAGGGCAGGCACTCCTACCAGCAACCACCATTCTACAACCCGTACTAGAGCCAAAGAAGAAATCGGCGACAGCTCCAGAGATCCTACGCGATGGTCCAGAACCAGCGAAAACGGTGGCCACCCAAACTCGTCCTTCAGTAAAGGCCGGTTCTAAGAGAAAATTTGGCGACGAGAATGACGAAGACCAGGTGTCCAGAGCCTTTGCAAGCAGCGAGAGAGCAAACAGCAAGCCCGCGTCCGAGAGACCTTTGGCCGTGAGAGATGTCAAAAATCGCCGCAGTGTGAAGGACCTGTCGGCCAAGTTTGAAGGAAAAGACACACATACTGCGGAACCCACAACAGTGAAACCCAGGAAACCATTGGCAGAAAAGAGCACGAATGACGACCTAGTATCACCGAAGAAGGCTGTCAAATCAGCCACAACTGGAGATCTTAAGAAGGTCATGATGGAAGGAGATACAGAGGCTCCACTCAGAATCGCGCCACTGAAGAAGAAGAGGCTTGTACCGATCAAGCTGTCGATGCCACCGCCAGCTGCCCTTCCCGCAGTCAACATACCCCATGAACCCGAGACACCTTCAGCCGATCCCGGACACGTGCCTCCCGAAACACCAGACACTAAGTCCGTGCCTGAGAACCCCAGAGACACGCCCCCTCCAGCCGACATATCCTCTTATGGCGAGACTTCCCGACCTAGCAGGAGGGCAAGAGCAGCAGTCAGCTATGCGGAGCCAAATTTGAGGGACAAGATGCGTCGTCCGACCAAGGAATTGCTCGACGCCGTTTCTGGCGAGGGCAAGTACAGACGTGCGAGTTTGGCTCATCCAGGTGCTTCAACGTCCGCATCAAAACCCAATACCGAAGGCGAGATTACTAGATCAAGCTCACAGCTCCTGACTGCCGAGGCCGCCATTGCCGACGAGGCAGCCCGGCGACCCAGCGTCATCAGTCCGTCCATGCAGAGAGAACCCGTGAAGGAGCTCTCGCCAGCCGATCTGCCCAGTAGTGTCGTTACAGAACGGCGGAGACGACCATCCCCGAGGCACAGCCAGCTTTTTGAGCAGCTAGACGTGGTAATGCCTTCGGGATCGGGAGACGATGTCGTCGAAGACAAGCCGCAGGCCGATCCCTACGAGTTCCAAGATACGTCATCGTCTGTGATCGAGCCACCCAGGGAGACTACAGGAAGAGGCCGAGCCACCAAGAGCGGAAGACGATCATCGACAATCGGGTCGTCTGCATCGACAGAGCACAGCAAGCCTTCCCGAAAACGAGCATCAATGGCGCCAATCAGGAAACCGTCGATCTTTGACGAGCAAACCGACGAGGACTCCTCGTTTGATGGCGGTGTGGACGCCGCAAAGGATCCATCGTTCTCGGTGAAAGACAGGGTCTCGAGGAGGAGGAGCATGATGATATAATGAATTGGTTCGCAGGGAAGGACTGTTGTAGAGGCAAGCAACGGCGTTCTTTTGACTTGTTGGAAATCAGCGGCGCGTGCCTAACCCAAAGGGAAGGGATGTCATGATCAGTACCAGCGGAGTTGGTTTTGCATCGGAGAGAAAGCGTATGTACGAATGAACCTGGATGAGGCGTTATGAAATATCTAATTGTGGCACTTTGATGAAGAAATGAGACGACCCTGATCCTCTTCCTCTATGCATATCATCTCCAAATCGTGAGATTGGGCCTTGATAGATAAGCCCTGTGAATGTGATCGATGTCCGCCGACGGCAGATTACCACGTCCGCTAATGCTCCAGCGCTTTCTTCACACACGAAACCAATGGTTTTACTCTTCCCAATACTCCTTCAAATTAGCACCTATGACGCCCCAGTCGGCTCTACTGGTTTCGTATACGTGACCTTCTCCACCGCAACGTTCTCAGCGCCATTGTCGTCTTTCCTCAGCTGGTAGACGTAGAGTGTGAGCGATATGCCCTGGACCTAATCATCAAGCGTGTCAGCATGTGCCCCCAACTCAAAGCGCCCAACGATCCACCCCCCGATCAGCGAAGAGGAAATCAACCTACATCCATCAGGCAGAAACTCGGCACGACCTCCTCGCCCTCGCCCTCGCCCGTGCCCCAGCCGGTACTGAACGCGCCGGTGGCGCTGCCCGGGTTGACGAAGAACTTGTCCATGTACTCGAAGCACTCGAACTTGTGGGTGCCGCCCCAGCACAGGACGTCGACGTCCAGCTTGTTGGCCTCGGCCAGGAGCAGGTCGGGCTCGCTGGAGACGAGGGTGAAGCCCTCGAGGAAGCCGACGCGCAGCCCGCCGTGGGCGACGACCTGCGTGAGCGGGAGGGAGGTCGCCTCCACGTCGAACCGGCCCTTGACGATCTTGAGGTCCGGCGAGATGGACCGCAGGTACTCGTACGTCGGCTTGTCCGTCAGGTTGCCCAGGCAGAGCGTCTGCGAGATCTTGCCGGGGGCGAGGAGCTTCTTGAACTGTGTTGTGTGGTTTGTTTGTCAGTCGGGTCGGCTGCGTTCTGTTTTGTGCCTTCCTGGTTTGTCCCGTTGTGCATCGGGGTTCGAGGCAGGCGGGGCGCAGAGGATGGAAATTGGGGAGGGGACTAGGAGATGCGGATTGGGGACTCGTATGTTCTGTATGTACCTTTGGGGGGATCTCGAGGGCCCTGTCGGGTATGTGTAGGTCCCCTATCACGAGGATGAGGAAAGCCATGGCGGCGGTCTAGATCGGAGAGATGACGGGTCTCCAATGGCTGACGCTGCGAGCTCCGGTAAGGGGCGGCGGCGACGGCAGCTAGCTAGCTGTGAAGGTCGGCGAGGGTATGACGATGCGCCTCTGCGCTTCGAACCACCGGAGGATCTGAAATGTGTATTTATTACTCAGTCGCAGTATAGTCCCATTATACGCCCTCTGCTACCTGCTTCGGAAGTGTGCGCGTTTGGTGGTCTGGTATTCGGCGTTGTCGTTGTGGTTGTTGTCGTCTCTTCTGTCCATGAGGTTGATCAGTTGCCAAGGGCTCCAAGACAACACCTGCGAACCCCTGTCCCGCGAATCCGGGGTAGCTGGCAGACAGTATAAGCTAGGTAGGTCGTGCCTGCCGCTGAGCTCACTGACCCCGGACATCAAGAGCTCCACCGTCCGTCACCCCAGTTACTGCCCAGGGCCCCAGCGACCTCGGGAGTGCCAGCGTGCTCCGAACCAAGTCCGGGCCTCGCTTTCCTTCGGGACTTGTTCGTATCTATCTATGTATACTAGCTGGGCTACCTGGACACGCTGGGGTATTTGCAGGTGTTTAGCTGTCGATATTATTCAAAATCGGATTAGTCAATAGATAATGCAATCCGGTCTGCGACTCATCCAATTGCCGGGGCACTTCTCTGGCATCGAAACATGGCCTCCATCTAGTGTAGGGACTCGTAGCGACCTTAATTGCTGACCGTGTAGGTGGCCCATTGGCTGTGGTAATAAGTAGTTAGTAGTCCTTCCTCCATCCAATTCATCTACGTGTGCTCCCAGCTGTACCGGTCTCGGCCCCTACTATCAATAAATCAATCACGACTATGATACCCCGCGGTGGCTCCCCAAGCCGAAGGCTGTCGCTTATCTCGCAACACCTTGGCAGCGGCAATAGCAGCGCCTATTTGACAGCAAGACATCCTCCGTTAATAAGAGCAGCTTCTCAGGAACGAGACCGTCGACACTCCACAACGTCACAGGATTCAGCAGGCTCAAGCAAGATGTCTTCCCAACCACCTCACCCTACACTGCTCATCCCTGGGCCCATTGAGTTTGACGATGCCGTGCTTCAGTCTATGAGCCATTACAGGTGAGAACAGGGCGCCGCTTGACATATATATCTCTCTGTGAGGCCATGCATGTTGACCACAGTATCCGTATAGCGAGAGCCATGTCGCCCCTGGCTTCGTCTCTACATTTGGTGATACTCTATCCTTGCTGCGGAAGCTCTTCCAGACGACGGATCCCGCCTCGCAGCCCTTTGTCATTTCTGGATCTGGAACCCTGGGCTGGGATTTAGTAGCAGCCAACCTGGTCGAGCCCGGTGAGGATGTCTTGGTCTTGACGACGGGATACTTTGGCGACAGCTTTGCCGATGCCCTCAAGGTCTATGGCGCGAATGTCACCCAGTTGAAGGGCGCTGTTGGGTCCAAGCCACAGTTGCCCGAGATCGAGAAGGCGCTCAAGGAGAAGAAGTATAAGATGGTCACCGTCACCCATGTCGACACCTCGACCGGTGTGTTGAGCACGCTGCCAGATCTGTCGGAGCTAGTTCGGAGAGTTTCTCCTGAAACGCTCCTGATTGTCGACGGTGTTTGCTCCGTTGCTGGCGAGGAGATCGAATTCGACAAGTGGAAGCTCGACGGAGTTGTCACTGCCAGTCAAAAGGCAATCGGCTGTCCTGCCGGTTTGTCCATCTCCATCTTCAGCGGCCGGGCAATCAAGACGCTGGAAACGCGCAAGGCACCCGTCGGCTCCTATTTCGCGTCCATGAATAAGTGGATCCCAAGTAAGTGTGCCAACGTCGGACCCGTGAGCCTGGTGGAGCTTATATTAACAACCAACAGTTATGAGAAACTACGAGGCTAAGAAGCCTTCTTATTTCGCCACGCCCTCCCCACAACTCATCCACGCATTAAACACGGCGCTCCAGCTGATTCTGGCTGCTGGGCCTTTGTCGGAGCGTTTCGCGAAGCACGCCGAGGTTTCAGACAAAATCAAGAAGGCCGTTGCGGCGCTTGGGCTGAAGCAGGTTGCGTCCGATCCGTCGGAGCAATCTCACTGCATGACGGCTATCTATTTGCCGGAGACCATTAAAGCCACGGACGTGCTGCCTGCCTTGGCAAAGAGGAATGTCGTTTTTGCTGGAGGTATCCACAAGGAAATCGCGCCCAAGTACATCCGGTTCGGACACATGGGAGTCTCCGTGACGGACCCGAAGCGGGGTGATATCGACACGGCTATCAAGGCGTTGGAAGAGGCACTGACAGAGCACGGGTACCAGAAGCCATAAATGATGCATCTTGAGTGCTCCGTAGTCTTAGCTCGGCCTGGATCGAGATGCTTAGTGAGACAGCATGATCTTTTTTGGACCTTGCTCGTAGATATGGACGCCGGGCAACGGGGGTAGATAGATTTGCGGCGGATATAAACAAAGGACCGGTCCGTAGCAATATAGAGCAGTGTCAGTTTCGAGCGCCACTTCGAGTGGTTTCACGAAAATTGGCAATGCCAACACCACACCGTTTCTTCCAAGGCCAGTTTCTTTATACAGCACACATGTAGATCGGGTGCACAGGACTCCCAGCCTTGTGATCGTCGCCACCAAATCCCTGTTGGACGACGCACGACGCGGTTTGTAAAGTGGTGACAGAAGGGAGACGCGACTCGGGTGTTAGTGACGTGCGGCAGTGCATCTAGACGGAAGGGAGCCCCTGCACCCCCAGTAAAATTGGGTCGTTTTAGTGCAGGCTGGCGGGGTAGAGAGCGTTACTTAGGCAGGCTGACCTGACCTGACCGCACTGCCCGCCGGAGAGCATCTCGAGACGGAGCTCGAAGAGGAGCTGGCGCCCGCCCGGTAGCAGAAGCGTTTCCATCCGACGACATCTTTTTTCGGTCTCGCAGCCAACTCCCTTCCACCACATCTCCATACATACATAACAACGACAACCCCGCGGTCAAAGATCATTCTCCTTTCTGCGACTACTCCTTTGTGCCCCTCTACCTTACTCAACCACCCGCCTCGACGAAAAAGTTTCCCACCTTCAACCCCGACTGCGTACAACCTCTAGCCCCTCCCCGCCTTGCCGCCCACCCCCGTCGCCATGGCGATAACCATCGAGGAGCTGGACGCGCTCGTCCGTGCCTTTTACGAAGGACGAGGCGAACAGGTAGAGCTCACCTGCACTCACCCTGCTTGCCGAGCTGGCGTTCGCTGACGGCGATGTGTAACTTTAGCAAAAAGCTGCCCAGGCTGCTCTGAACCAGGTGAGCTAGTCCTGCGCCACTCCTCCCCGGAGGACGACTTTTACTGACGTGCCGCCATTACAGTTCAAGGAGGACCCTGACGCTTGGCTTATGGTGGACGATATCCTGTCCCAGGCGAACTACCCCCAGACGAAGTGTACGTGCCGTACCGCATCTTTGCAGACCCGCCCAGCCGTCTGGAACAGGGGCTAACAGGTCGCAAAGACCTCGCGTTGCAGGTTCTCGATAATGTGATCATGACAAGATGGAGGGTTCTCCCTCGGGAGCAGTGCCAAGGTGCGTAACATCGAGCAAACTTCTCGGGTCTGTCTTCGCTGACGTCGAACCAGGTATCCGCAATTTTATCGTCGCCTTCATATTGCAATGCTCCTGTACCGAGGAGGCCTTACGATCTCAGCGCACCCTGCTCAACAAGCTCAATCTCGTCCTTATCTCCGTCCTCAAGCAGGAATGGCCTCACAACTGGCCTACCTTCATCAACGAGATCATACAAGCCTGCCACTCCAGCCTTTCGATTTGCGAGAACAACATGATCGTCCTGCGACTCCTCTCGGAGGAGGTGTTCGACTACTCCGCGGAGCAGATGACCTCAACAAAGACCCGGAATCTGAAGACGACGATGTGCGCCGAGTTCTCGCAAATCTTCCAGCTCTGCCAGGAGATCCTTAACACGGCGACCCAACCGAGCTTGATTATTGCGACACTCGAGACCCTGCTCCGGTTCTGCAACTGGATCCCACTCGGTTACATATTCGAGACACCCTTGATCTCATTGCTCCGTACACGTTTCCTGGAGGTACCTGAGTTCCGGAATGTTACTCTCCAGTGTTTGACAGAGATCGGTGGTCTACAGACTGGAGGCCCAGGCAGCAACAACTACGACGAGCAGCTAGTCAAGATGTTCACGGAGGTGCTGACCACCATCTCGACGATTATTCCCATACAGATGGATCTCAAGTCGACGTACCCCCAAAGCAACTCCAGGGACCAACAGTTCGTACAGAACCTGGCCTTGTTCTTGACCAACTTCTTTTCGATGCACCTGAACGTGAGTCTGCAGGATAATCCATGATTCAGGAGATAGCTAACCCTGAGCAGCTGATCGAGAACCTCCCAAATCGCGACTACCTCACACATGGTCACTACTACCTGATTCGCATCTCCCAGATCGACGACCGAGAGATCTTCAAGATCTGCTTGGACTACTGGCTTAAGGTCGTTCAAGAGCTCTACGAGGAGATGCAGTCGCTTCCTATCGGTGACAATCCCTTGATCGCTATGGGCGCCATGTCAGGGGGTGCACCTAACCCCGCATTGCTGACCAACTACCCCCTGCGGAAGCACAAGTACCAGGAGATCTTGTCAAACCTTCGAGTCGTTATGATCGAGAAGATGGTCCGCCCCGAGGAGGTCCTGATTGTCGAAAACGACGAGGGCGAGATCGTGCGAGAGTTTGTCAAGGAAAGTGACACGGTGCAGCTGTACAAGACCATCCGCGAGTGCCTTGTCTACCTTACTCACCTGGACGTTGTCGACACGGAGACGATTATGACAGACAAGCTTGCCAAGCAGGTGGACGGGTCGGAGTGGTCCTGGCACAACTGCAACGTTCTCTGCTGGGCCATCGGATCGATTTCTCTGGCCATGAACGAGGAGACGGAAAAGCGCTTCTTGGTCACTGTTATCAAGGACCTTCTGGGACTTACGGAGATGAAGCGAGGCAAGGATAACAAGGCCGTGGTTGCCAGCAACATTATGTACATTGTGGGCCAGTACCCTCGTTTCCTGAAGGCCCATTGGAAATTCCTCAAGACGGTCGTCAACAAGCTGTTTGAATTCATGCACGAGTCTCATGAAGGTAAGTCACATAGCCTGTCAGCTCTGCGAGATCGTCACTGACAGTCAAAACAGGTGTTCAGGACATGGCGTGCGACACGTTCATCAAGATTGCCAAATCTTGCAAGCGTCATTTCGTTGCCCTCCAGCCTAGTGAGCATGAGCCCTTCATTGAAGAGATTGTTAGGAGCCTTCCTAAGATCACGGCCGATCTTACCCCGCAACAGGTTCATACTTTCTATGAAGCCTGCGGCTATATGGTGGCGGCACAGGGAAACCGTAACCAGCAGGAGCGGCTCCTGGCTGAGCTCATGCAACACCCTAACATGGCTTGGGATGAGATCATCAAGCAGGCGACAATGAACCCTGCAATTCTGCAGGATTCCGATACGATCAAGATTATCGGCAACATCATGAAGACTAATGTCTCTGCTTGCTCGTCCGTTGGACCGTACTTCTACCCCCAGATCGGCCGCATCTACCATGACATGCTGCAGATGTACAGGGCAACGAGTCAGCTCATCTCCGAGGCTGTCGCCACTGAGGGAGAGATTGCTACGAAGATGCCCAAGGTCCGAGGACTTCGTACGATCAAGAAAGAGATCTTGAAGTTGATCGAGACGTACGTGGATAAGGCCGAAGACCTCAATGCGGTGCGCCTGCAGATGGTTCCCCCGCTGCTCGACTGCGTCCTTATCGATTACAACCGCAACGTCCCCGGAGCTCGCGATGCGGAGGTCTTGAGGGCCATGACCGCCGTTATTTCGAGACTGTCAGCCTTGATGGAGGACCAAGTACCTATCATTATGGAGAACGTATTTGAGTGCACGCTGGAGATGATCAACAAGGATTTCTCCGAGTTCCCGGAGCACCGAGTCGAGTTCTTCAACTTGTTGAGGGCCATCAACCTTCACTGCTTCCCTGCGCTCCTCAAGCTGGACAACCGCCAGTTCAAGTTCGTCATCGACTCGTGCCTGTGGGCTAGCAAGCACGACAACCGCGATGTTGAAGCCGCTGGACTCAACATGTGCCTTGAGCTGATCAACAACATCGCCGAGAAGACTGATGTGCAGACATCTAATGCATTCTTCAACCAGTTCTTCACGCCGATCCTGCAGGACGTTTTCTTCGTGCTCACGGATCAGGACCACAAGGCCGGATTCAAGACTCAGTCATTGCTGCTCATGCGCATGTTCTACTTCGTCCAGCCAGCGGATGGGTCTGCTCCCAAGATCCAGGGCCCAGTGTACCAGCCAGATCAGGCGCTGGCCGGTACTTCAAACCGGGAGTTCCTGATCAACTTCGTGGGCTCCTTGTTGCAGAATGCTTTCACTAACCTCCAAGCGTGAGTGCCATATAACATATGTGCCCTATCTCTCCCTACTCCTTTTGGCTCTCAACCCCTACCCGTTTCAGACCCCTTACAACTGCTAACATCTCGCCAGACCACAAATTGCTATCTTCGTCGAGGGCCTGTTCACACTCAACACGCAGTATGACAAGTTCCGGCTGCACCTGCGTGACTTCCTTGTCTCACTGAAGGAGTTCGCCGGGGACAACGCCGAGTTGTTCCAGGTCGAGAAGGAGAAGGAGGATGCGGCCAAGCAGCAGGCGGATATTGACCGAAGATCCAAGGTCGGCGGTCTGATGAAGCCATCGGAGCTGGAGAACGATGATGATGAGCTGTGACTCAGGCGAGAGTTCCGGAACGAATTTGCACCGTCGCACGAGGTAAGCGCGAATGATATAGTTCGCCAGGAGAGCTCAACAGATGTTGGCCTGGACGGCTGGGATCTCTACGGGCTCTAAGGTGCGACGGTTTGTCAGGACAGAAGAGACTGCGGTGGGCGCGGAGCGGTCCGCACCCACATTCACACATTCCCTGCTTCATTTGTATGATACCACATAGAGGAGTCACCGGCGGGCAGTCGTGGGAAGGCGAGATTGGAAGCCACAAGAAAAACATATGGAGATACCTCACGGAGAACAGATAGCCAGGCCCTTTCGATGACTCGTCTGTAAGTACACAGCCGATTATTGGGTTGGTTGGTTGAAGAGAAGAAAATGAACACAGAAAGGGGGACTCAACAAGAGGATACAAAAGGGAGGGTTTCAGGGGGACTTTGATCGAGCCGAGAGGGGCGGGTTCTTCGTCATTGTCGGTCCTTTTGAGTCCGTTTCTTCCTGCCTGGGGTCGACGACGATAATCAACAGTGAATTGGTCATGACCGGACGGGGTAGATCTCGAGAGGAGCTCGGAGCTTCCGTTTGTTTTACATTAGCAACCAAATTTATCTACAGAGTAGACAGATGGGCCCCTCCCCTGGTCGTCCCGTCCCATACACGCCTGCGGTGCCGGAAATGATAAATCTTATGTCTGCCTGAACATGTGAATCTGTTACTGAGTGTTGTGCAGTGCTTGCCAACCTTTGCCCTGTGTGTTGCGGCCTTCGAGGGAAGCAATGGGAGTGTTGTAGTTGCTCAACCTCCAAACCTTCGTCCTGTTATTCTTTGTTTTGGAGGCCAAATATCGACCTTCGTGGGGTTGGACAAGGGCGTCTACGATCGTGTTGCGATCCTGAGAGCCAACTTGAATCATTGCGATAGCGTCACTCGCTCGTTGGGTTGGTTTGTGTGTGTGTGCGCGCCAGGGACCGAAAGTGTGTTGTGCTCTCCTGCTCACGGTGTCGTTGGTCGTGTAGTCCAGCGTCCACATACTTTTCTTTGCCTAGGCGAGTGATGAGGATTGCCAGATAAGGGATATACGGCGCAATGACTATATATATATATATATATATATCTCTCTCTCAAGGGAAGCCGGAAGGACGATGTGGGATTGAGTCCTGAAGGAGTCTGCATAGGTTAGGTGCTTCTGGCCATGGGGTTTCAAGTAGGTACGTTCTCATTCCTCTTCCACGTATGGTATTCTGTCTGTTGCCTTGGGTGTGAACCAGAAGTGCATAGTAGGTGGCACGGGGAGATGATGGGAATATTATATGGCTTGTTTTCGAGAGATGATCTACGTATAAAGATCCCATACCACGGTCAATGCTTCTTTGAACACCCAGCCCGAGGGAAGGAATTCCCCAGGCTATAAACGATATTCTGAACTTGAAATTTCAATGTGCCCATATATATCCAGCAGAGTGACGGGCAATTGTACAAGAACACGGAACAGGTCTTGGATATATTGAACCCAACGGTCTAGCTTCAAATGTGGGCTGCTGAACCGCTTGGAATAGCTGATCGTCGGCCTATGTAGATACTAGCCACAAGCTTGCATGATCACTTGATGACTCTTGTCCACAGCCAACCCCATTGATGGGCCTTTCTTGCCTCCAGGCCGTGACCATCCTCAGGAACCCAGAGATACCCAACGTAGACCTGACCTACGTGGCCAAACAACTGTACTATATGATCTCAGAGGATGGCCCACCATGGACCTTGGAGCCTATGGCTCCTACACCGCCGTACCTACGATGGGATCTCTGCCTCCGCTCGTTGGCGCGACTTATACTGATGAAGGCTCCGTTGTTGACTTAGCTAATGGACAGTTCGAACATCAAGAATCATAGTGGGAAATGCCCGTTGACTGTGAGGACCTGCACTGCCTCTTTACCTTGAAGAGCGTTCGGCTCGATGTTTGTATTGTCGAGGCCATGGTATCGGGTCGGCTATATTATCGCGTCCTCTGTAGTAATCATCCTCAACGACTTTCAGCATGTGCAATGAGGATAAAAGCATAGCACAGTGCCTCCCCGGTGGGCGAGACCCCAAACCCTCTCGGCTCTTCTAGGACATGCCTCATGGCTATACCCTCGAGTTCTCACCTCTACTACCGGGACTAACAGAGATATCGTCCTCGGGAGTCCCAATGCAGAGGCGTCCTGAACAGGAAGTGATCAGGCCCTAGGAGTGGTATTCGACTCTGACCACCCTGGCCTATCGACCCCAAGGACACTCGGGCGTGACTAGGTAACCCTGAGCGACAACGAGCCTCGTCACTCATGACAGCTCCGTGCACAACCTCGGCCACTGCCAGCATGATGCTGGCTGGCCGACACGTCGGACGACCAGGTACGGGACGGTGTATGTTTCGGTGTGAGGATGACAACCCATGGCATCCCAGTCGGGATAAATCTGGCCAGGAAAATAGTTCAGACACAGGGG
>LKEB01000003.1:307708-320699 GCA_003795295.1 Cytospora leucostoma | reverse complement strand
CCCCCGCCGTCATGTTGGCGTCCCTGTACGATGCCGGGAATGGGGCATGGACAGAACGACCGAGGCCGGAGGGAGTCCGCGCCAGTAGGCGGTGATCTTGCGTCGCTCGACCCCCCGGGCCCCTTCTCTTCTCCCGCCCCCCCTCTCTCTCTCTCCAAGCCATCATCTCACCTCAGGGGACGGTGTCACCGCATAGTGTTTTGAGACGCTGTCGTGGGACGGAGGAAGCTGTCAACCTCCCGCCTGTTTCTCATGAGCCTCTTCCCTATCCCAGACCCCCGCTCTCTCTCGGGCGGCGAACCAGGCTTCGGAGCGAGGCTGGTCTCGCTGCCGAGCGGCTGGCTGGCTGGCTGGCTGGCTGGCTGGCTGTGCTCCCCGTATGACAACCGTGTCGGTCAGCAGCAGCAACAACATCAACAACGAAGATAACGACTACCAGCAGGCACTTTGCTATGATGGGCGGCGGGTATAACACCGGGAAAGTGACCCAGAGCAAGCAATATACAAGAATAGTCAGTAGATAGATAGATAGACCGTACTGCTCGCCTTATCATACGCCCAGATCAGGGATCACCGGACATAAAAGACCAAGGTACAGCATCCAGGTGAGACTTGCGGCGCTGACTGACAGACAGACGACTACTACTACTGCCGCGCGAGGTAGAGCCAGTCCCTCTCGCGGTAAGGGAAAAAAGCCAGCCATCTTCCGCCTCGGTACCGGAAGGGGCAGGTGGGGCGTTCCTGGTATCTCGCCATAATATCCAAGTCGGCATGCCGAAAACGATCTCGAGTGCATGGGCGGAAGGCGGGGGGGGGGGAGTCCCCAAGTCGGGCGCAGCGCGCGTGCCGTACGTACATTACACTAGATAGAGTATATACTACTGTACATGTAGATGCTGGGTGTGGATCGCGGGGTAGGTATAGCCGATGAGGACGGGGTATAATGTAATTCCATCTTTGTTTTTTCCTTGGTGATCAAAGTAAAAAGAAAAAAAAGCAGCAAGAGCTGCAGCTGCATATCCGCAAGCCGGCACGTACTTTGGACCCCGGACCCAGCATGAGACGCGCAGAGTCCGATGAGATGAAGAGAAGCAACAAACACCATCCATCCTTCTGCTCCCACACCCCCCTCGCTCACCCTTCGCCCTTCGCCTTCGCCTTCGCGTCTCCTTCCATAGAAGCAAGAAGAGAGTCTCTAGCCAGCGCTGAGGAGAGAGGGCTGATAGGACAAAGCAAAGCTCAGGCAAAAACAAACCAGCCCCCCAACGGAGCGGACCTGCAGCGAAAGCTGGATATGATGGCACGCGCTGCGGTTTGCCGGAGAGCGAGAGAGGGCGAAGGAAGGAGAAGAGAAGAGAAAAGAGGTGTCCCGATATCATAGGTTGCTTGGTTGGTTAACCACACACACACACACACACACACACACACACACACATACTTCTCACACACTCTCCTGGTTTCTTCCACTCCTGCTGCTGCTGCTGCTGCACCACCCACTGGCGGGTAGGAGCGTTTCGCCAGTCGGACAGCCCCAAACTGCTGGGACGGAAGTATAACTCCCCCCCAGCCCTCCATCTCTCTTCCTCTTTTCCCCCATATGGCTGCGCTCCTCCAACACCACCACCACCACCACCACCTGCCAAACAGTAGCGCCCGCCCGCCCTCCATAAAAACAAACCCTTCCTCTTGCTGCCCCGCAGGAGGGTCCAGCCCCAGGTGGCGTGCTACCTGCTGCGAGCTGCGAGCTGCATGTGAGGGTGGTGACGAGAAACCTCGCAGCGCGCATGGAGAAGGGTGCATTCTTGCCTGATGCAGTAATCTGCAGGTATATGCATAAATGGGGTGGAGGGAGAGGGGTGGCGATGCGTCGCGCCGCGCCGCCAATGGGAACCACGGCTAGCATAGCATAGTACACACACCCTCTCCAAATCCGACTTGACCGGAGAGTAAGAGAGAAAAAGAAAAGCCACTCTGTGGTATGCCCTCTCGTGCTGGTGATTCGTCGACCGCCCCTGCCCATGGTAACCCCTCATGGTAACTCCAAATCATGCCCGTCATTGTACATTAGAGGCCTGCAAGGAGCCCCCAGGCAAGGCATCTCTTGTCCTGTCGTTACTAGCTGTTATAGGCTGTATATAGTTCGAATATCCCCTGGCCTCTCAGGTTAGGTACCTAGCCCCATGCAAGGAAAGTAGTTCGCCGGAGTGCAACCCCTACGAGCTACACTAGTAGCGAATGGGGCGGCCGAGCAAGCAGGATCGTGTGCGCCATGGTGTGCATGCCATAGTAGCATGTTCGACAGGGCCTGGACTGGAGAGAGAAGTGAGGTGAAGAGATCAGCCGCTCGCTGCTGCTAACACGGCAGCACGGTGAGGGTGGTGCAAAACTCTTGCTTAGTCTGCCTTGCCTTCGCCTGGTTGCCCTATATGAGCGTAGGCGATAAGGGGTCCTGAGGGGGCCGCGACTGGGCCCTGCAGGGCGCCCTTTGCCCCAAACCCCTCCCGCGACCACATGGTCGAGCATCGGTGGGATGGTTCGCATGAGCAGGCGCCCGGGGAGGCGTTGGTTATCAGCATACCTGCTATACCCTCCTTGTCTAGGGGTTTTCCCCCTACTCTCCAGTTGTGTTGCTCTCTTCCGCGTATATCTTTCCGCTGCAGTGGCAACAGGATTGCATGGTGCTTCCCATGGCCTCGAATGGCACGCCGGTAGTGGTCGTCTACCTCTTCCATGACGTTCCGATGATGGACATCTCCTGCCTTCCGATGGCTAGGTGTCAGCATCTATATCGTGTGTCCCGAGGACCTGGCCCTGGAGGAACCGGTCCGTGATAAGGTTTGGTCTTGGACCCCCCGTTTCGGAGCACATGATGAAACAGAAAGGCTGGCCAGGACCAGAAACAACCCTTTCACACCCCCTCCTTCTTTCGGTGCGCCGTACCGGACTCTTGACCCCTCCGAGTACCCTACCCCTGCAGGTAGGGGCTCGTTTCGAGGGATCGCTCGAGGGCCTCGCTGGCGAAGCAGTCAGTTGTGCAGGCATGCATCTCAGCTGCGATATCCCACCAGGATTATTGCACAATAACCCTCAGTATGGCGGGGGCTACTAAGCCCGCACTCCGTTGTCCCTGTCGCCACGGGTGACGAGGCTCCCGTCCATTGCTTTTTCGCCTAGAGAACGAACGCGGGGGCAGGTGACTGCTCAGAAAGTGTTAGCCATTCTGTAACCCCTGTTGTCCTGGCGCCTGTCGTCGCCAGTGGGAGAGGTCCATTTGGATGTGGATATACGACAAGCAACAGATAATCATTTTAAAGTTCAAACTACCTATTGATGGTGCTGCTATAGTCTGCTCCTTTAGTCTAGTCGCCGAAGAAAAGGCACCAGGCCAACATCACGGGACCTAGCAACTTCGAACACTGGGGGTGTGTGCAATCGGTAGCCCGCCCATAATGCAATGGAACACCAACGCCCGGGTCTGGACCTTGGAACACGCCGTTCCACCACAGCAAAGGGGATTAGAAGAAAATCTTACTTACTGCTATTCTCAGCGTCAACGTTTCAGCGTCTCAGCCAATCGAGTGTCCTGAAGCCTGAAACGTGGACTACAACTGGAGAGGGGCTGATTATATGCCCAGCCTGACCCACAAGGCTGGCCAACGAGCGGTCGACTTTCGGCCACGAGAATCTGAGATTTCGTGTTGGTCACATTCACATTGATAGGGACCAACGTTGACGCCGGAGTTATTTGCGATAATTACCGGTATCGTCCTATGTCCTGGTGAGTCCTATCTCTCTCATCTTCAAGGCCGGTACCCACTCCCCCAAATGCCGTAGATAGTACACGTGGGGGTTCACGGTGTCTCTGGCTGGCTGCCGTTATCACCTCGGCCCCGGCGGACTCCTGTGCCGGCGAGTCGTCTGTCTTCGAACTCGGCCCCCCCTGCTACCCCGGCCACGGGACGAATGAGAAGCGCAGACTGACTCACCCCCCATTCAGTGATCGTCTGGCGTTTGATTAGTATCTGCTGCGGGACTGACTGTAGCAGAAAGTCTTCGAGGTCAAGTGACCGAGGTGGTCGATCCGCGTACCTTGGCAGCTTGGCACGACTCCTGTCAGTGGGACCCGTTCCCTATGTTAGAAATCGTGAAACCGTATGTGATCGCGAAGTAAAGCCTCTCCGAAACGGAGCCTCACAGGTTCTCAGGGCGAGGGGCGGCATCCGTTGTGAGCTAAGATCCCACGCCAGGGAGTTTGACGGCGGAATCTAGCTCGGAAGCCAATCATATTTCCCGATTTCCCCAGCCTATTCCCTACTAGAGCCATCGCTCCCATCAGGGTTCTTGGCTCTCTTCCTGGGTTCTCTCCATCAAGGTTTTTTTTTCTGTCTCTCCCTCGAGATCCGCCGACCAGCTGGGACGATCGCATTTCGTCATCGGGCCCAGGACTTTGGGCTCCTTCTTGGGCGACGCGGCCGATCGGCGGGCTTCGAAACACCGAACGCAAATTACGACGGCCCTTGGTGAGACGACGCAAGCAACCTGATACTGTGGTGAAGGCGCGTACGGCGGCACGGTCAGGGAGATGAGAGTCTGTTGGTACTGCGCCGCTAGATATGGCAATGATATCTAAGGGTCGACGACAATCCTTACCCTATGTAATCGATGGTGTCCCTGACCATCGATTGCCCACGTGCATACTGACAGCCGCCACAGGCTCCTTCAGGCATGGGACGAACGCCAACTTGGCAGTATCGTGAAAACCTATGTAGTGTATCACCACTGGGTACATGGGGTGAAGTTCACGTGAAGTCTTTGACAATCTGATTGCGAGATAAGATGATCAATTCCTGTTTCTTGGGCCCAATACCCACACAATCTCGGTCGGTTAGGGCCCTGCCGATGCGGATCATCTGGCCCATGTGGATCAGAGGTGTCAAAAATAAACGAGAACGACCGAGGCTGGCACACCCCCCCCCCTTGGCATGGCTGCTGACTCACACCTGACGATGGCGTTTCCAAGGAATGGCGTTTTCAAGGAATGGACAACCTCGTATGGGGAAAAACAGAGCAAGAGAGAAAAACTCGGAAAATTGTGCTCCACGCCATCGCGATCGCAGGGAGTCACCAGAGTGACAGGCGGCCGCCAGGAAGGTTTGCCCTCAGCGCTAGGCCCATGTCTGTCCAGGCGGTGCAAGGACACGAGGAGCGGTGCCTTGCATGCTGACCCCATTCGACTGTGTGTAGCACGAGGGCGGTCCATTCCGTTCCCCTTGTGGTACCATAAAAATTTTCCGGTACGTTCGGTTATCATGGTGTATAGGCATGATGACGTCGAGACACAAAACGATCTGCTCCACCGGACCCGGGCAGCTGGTGAAATCGGCTCGCGTACATACAAGGTACAGTATCAGTATGTAAGAGCGCGGGGAGCCGAAGCCCGTTGTTTACATGGCGGAGCGCTCGGCAACGAGGGCTATGGCGCTATCTCAGCCTTCTTCTTCCGCAAGGGCGTGCGGAAATCCCTTTCGGTCTTACACCGTGCAGGAGCTTGACACTATTCCCATGTGAGGGTCGGGGACACAGCCAGCATCTCATCTAGCCCTTTTGGAGGCTGAAGCGTCTGCGGCTCACCGGTTCTGTGTGACTGGCGAGGTGAGACCGTGGGGAACAGTTGGGATACCGTACTCACCTTTCTGGCGGCCCAACACCTCACGCCCATCGCGCCTCCCCAATAAACTCTCTTGTTTTCAGCTTCTCGGAAGTTGGCGCTGGGAAACCAGGCCGAATCGTCGTGGGTCACGCTACTGCATGTGCCCGCCCATCCTCCTTGTCCATGGAACAAGCACGACTCTTCCACACAGTATAGATTGTCTTGCAACTCGCTGGAGACTATCGTCGAGGGATCCCGGATCGGCGTCCGTCAAAGGCCGTGAAATCGCCGGCACAGTATCGCTGGACAGCCTCCGAGACAACGGGCTGAAGACGGGGGGTGGCAGAAGAAGAGCTGGCCAGCCTCAACCACAGATTGACAGACACCCCGCGGGATGCCGCAGTCAATTCTGCAGGCCTCCAGAAAGAAAAAGCAAAAGAGAATAGAAAAGGATATGGCTGCAGCCTCCACGAGTATGGCTAGCCCACCTAGGTAATGATATGGCACGGGGGGTAGCCTCCTAGCTTGCGGATCTTGATGGCGCTGCACTCGCAAGCTCATCGAAGAGTCAGATGCTGTTTGCTGCCGTGTGCATGTTTCGCTGAAAGTGGAAGCCCGCAGAAATGAATTTCCATGTGAGGCGTGGTGCAGCCTTCCCCACAAGGCTGCCCAGCCCAGCCTGGTGACATTGGTGCCGCATAGGCGAGACGTAAGACAACAAGATATGCCGTGACCCGCACAGACACGGCGTTTATTGCGTGAATTCTTGAATATATGATGCGTAATTGCCGAAGTAGATTGGCATGCCTCTCTTGTGTTAGTATCGGAACGAACGGCCCAGCGGATGCCGTAGGAGAGGGAATATCATGTTCTCCTCAGGGCCCAGTCTCATCTTGGACCCGTGCGGACATTGCAAGTCTTCCGAGTGAGCTGGCCTCGAACACATCTGGATGATGGCACATCATCGTCGTCAGCCTAGTACAGTGGCATCTCAGAAGGATAGCTCGACTTACCTCCCCATCTGGCAGGTTGTCCTCTTGACAGAAGCAAAAGGCGGCGTAGGCGGAATCTTGCTCCAGCGGCACCTACCTGCAGGAGTTCTGTATCCTCACCATATAGCTAGACCTCCCAGACCATGGCTATAAACCCCATATACTTATTGGGCTTAGCCTCATCCTTGGTGAATTGCCGGGCTGCGACATCGTGGGGCACGGGAACGATCTCCATCCACGGTCACGTGCCACTAGGTTCGTAATGTGGAACATTTGGACGGGGGATGGGATGGCACGAGGATCATGAGCACCAAGGCGACCCGAGTTCCATCATGAAACCTCCCAAGCTCGGGGAATATTGCGAATCCCTAGTGCCTGTAGGCGAGATATCCAACCAAGCTCCCGAGAAGAGCTGAAGAGCAAGTGGCCCAATTGAAGTCTCTCCTTCTAACAACATACCTATGGTAGACCCCACTGTCGTGCACGAATCGCTTGGCCCGATGATGATCATAGGGCCCATCAAAATGACGGGAGACCCACTCGCTTGTATGTACCTAATATTGTGGAGGTGTCAAGGTTGACGTGATGGCTGGACGAGATGGTGTCTACAAGTACCACTGCGTCCTACACACACCCTCCATTCATGGTGATCATCTCGTAAGGCCCTCATGCGTGAGAAAATTGAGGTCGCAGACAGTCCTGATTGGGACGTCTGGCGCGGCGTCCCCTACTTGTCTCCATGACGCAAACTCCTCTGGATGAGCTGGCTCTGGGGATCAGTTGCGGTGCATGCCGTGACAGCCTTGTGGCGACCAGCTCGTCATTCTGCTGCCGGCAGTCGTGAGAGATGGTTCGAAGATCACCTAGCAGCCCTGGCTCATGCCACACCATTGGCCATCCGGGTACCCTCGATAACGACACTCCCGTCTCGTCCGTTGGTCCTGCGGCAGCTTTTCCTGACCCTGCATACGAATGGTCAGGTATCACCTTGCGACAGCAGTCTCAAAGGTGAAGACGCCGGCCAATCAGGCAAGGGCAGTCCCTGCTGCGCCGACATCAACAAGCTCAGGCCGCCGTCCCACACGGCGCCGGGCTGCCGAACGCGCGGCGTGCCCTTTCGTCAATGGACTGGAAGAGTCTTGACCAAAGCATCCGGAACTTTGTACTCCGCGAGGGCGTCAGTCCGATGGCTCCACGTAGCCACAGGTGCACGCAGCAGCTGCGAGCTTATACATTCCAGCCTAAGGTCAGGGACAGCGCCTGCTGCAGGAAGCGCTTCCTGGCTGCTACCTTTCTCGCATTAGGTGAGGCCGGCAGGCGCAGGACTTTGACATTGGCCCGATGCTGGGTCGACCATGCCGGAAAGGATGCTGCTGCATCCTGCACCAAGGAGATGCTGGGACAACCCTACACCCTCCAGAGCAATTTCAAGCCTCGATGATGCAGGCCCTCACATGGGAGCTGCATGCAGGTGAGCTCTAAAGCGGGATAGCGCTTTCCCCAGAACTGACCATGATGGCGACAGTGCTGCCTTGGCTTGGCTGGTGCCGTGGAAGGGGCAGAACGGATGCCGGCTGGCCGTGGCAGGCAAGAGCAAGGGCAAGGGCAAGAAAAGACGCCATCTGACCCTAACCTCACATTTCTGAGCCCTCTCCTCGGCAGCTGGTTCAGCTATTGGGTCACCGGGGCAAAGATCGCCGTGATCCATGCCCCATGCTGTTTCGTGGCTTTCCTGCATGTGCCTTGACAGCGTGAGGTAGTCGCCATCGTTTACCTTCCCAAGGGTTCCTGCCTTCTCGTGGAGGAGGAGGGATATCCTAGCCAGCCAGCCATACCGTAGTCATACTAGCCAGTATACTATTAGACGCACCAGTCTGCATGGTGAGGGTATCTACGTTGGCAGGTACGTCGACGACCAGTAAATTACAGGTAGCCATATGTAGACTACGTGATGGCTGTACAGAAGATGAACTGTGGGTTGCAGCTTTGAGACGACTAATTTAACGAGAGGCGAAAAAGTCGAAACAATTGCGTTTGATGACCTTGCCCATTTCGATAATGTGATTGCCGCCGTCGGCGCAGATGATGATGATGATTTCATGATGAAAATCGAGGGGGACACAGCCTGGCAGCCAAGAGAAAAGCAGTGGCTTTGGTGGCATTTTCCGTCCTAGCCCAGGCGTTAAGATTTCTTCCATTAGTCGTTCCATGGCGCGAATGTAAGCAGGCGACGAGTTGCATGGTTCTTCTTGGAAGTTCCATGCCAAAAGGAATTGCATTTGGTGCATTTGCCGGTGCTATTGCTCTTCCACATCGCTCTTGTCAGAGTCGACCGGGGAGTAATACTATTACAGTAATGTGAGCACACCACCATTGGGTTGCTGGCGTGTCATTGTGAGCTTTAGGTTTATGCACCTTGTGGGACGACTTCATTCAGATGTCTATCTGGGCACCCTCATCTCCCAAATTTGAGCTGTTGTATATTCCGCCAGGTGTGTTCTGCTTTTTGCGGGCCTCGGAGGTCATCTCAATTCCTCTACCCTACTACGAGAAGCGGGAACAGCCTTGACCGACCGAGTTAGCCCACTCTTATGGCAACGCTGCGGGATAACAAGTCTCCCTGAGATCTCTCAAGAGGGAAATGGATCGCGACCCCCACGCAAAAAAACCGGAGCTCTACTATGTACAGATTAGATTAGGGGTCTTCCAATCCTCGAGACCCCGAAACCGATATCGACACCAACGACACCATGTGCTACTACTTACATATCTACTGGGCAGCGTGGCAGTGTACTATGACGGCAATCCGGAGGTGATCGGAGTGATAGGCATAGTTGAGTGACGAGACAAAGAAGTTGACGCTGCAAAGCTTGTTGAGATCGTCTTCTCGTGCAACGCACTGGTTAGCCACCGTTGCATGCATGTAGATAGCTGTACAGTGATTACTTGCTCCCCCAATAGCCTCCCAAGGTTCATCACCTACTGCAATATGTTAACCGTCCTAACAGGATCGACAGCATAGAAACACGCTACCAAGTTCTCGACTTTCTTGGTAGACACGTTGGATTCTGTAGCAATCTCTCGATGACCATCAGGGGACTCACTGACAGGCAATCTTGCACAGAAAGACTCATCACTAAGTTCTGCCAAGAGTCACCAGTCTCTTCACAGTCTCTTCTAAGGTGTCCACTTTCAAGGTTGACAGGCAACCGAAGAGACAGCCTTGTGGATTGAACTGAGTCCTACATTACAATGCTACCGGTATGTTATACATACGTCGTCCGTACACGGTGGAATTCAGCGCCTGTCAAGATGTCTCGAGGTCAGCCCACTTTGACGAAGAGAGTTGCAGTCCTGATGCATACTGTGTACTGTGTGTATGTGTGTATGTGTGTATGTGTGTACGCTGGGGTGCATGGGCGCCAAATACGGATCCGTAGGGAGTCAAGAATGGCATCGTCGAGATCAGCCAACGATGGGGCCAGCTCGTGCTTTGGGTGACAAGCCCACCAAGTGACAACATGCCACTCAATGCCACTCACAGTGCCACTTTGTGCTGTTTATTAGGTGCAAATTGCACACTATGACTGGACGGATCCGTAACCAACCTGCCCAGCCCTTTGTGCCAGCACCAAAGTTGCCCAAGTGCGGATTGCTCCACCTCCCGCGGGCACCACAGGACAGGACTCCCCACTACTGTGTATACATGGATACGTCCGTACTCGTACGTATCCACTGTGACCACACCCAGTTTTCGTCATGCTCGTCCTGAGCTGCGTGCTGCTCTGGCGTGCTGCGACTTGCTGCACCAGGGGGGGGGTCCGCAGAGTGTTCATGTGTTAATAGAGTCACCCCTTGTACCGCCCAGTCCGGTGGCGAGGAATGCGGGGCCCAGGCCAGCAGGGGGCCAGCCAGGCCGTTGAAAACTTTTTCAGAGACACCCTGATGCGATTTTTACACATGACACGCCCGGTCCCACCCCTGCTCCCAGAATCCAGAGCAGGGGCCGGGGGGTTCCAGGATGTGCAAGATGTTCAGGATGCCTGGATGCGCTAACGCTAGGTCTCATGGGGCATGGTGACTGTGGACTGTGGACGGTACGTCTGCACGAGCAAGGCCTCCCCGGCTTGGGGGTGCCCTGGGGGGATTTGGCACTTTGGAAGTGGACTTGTCGTTTTGGCCGTGTCGGGGTCAACAATAGAAAAGCAGCTTCTCCCCCTCCTGAGCTTCACTTCCTGGTCACCCATAACCTTACCATACCTACCACTTCACTTCGACCCTTCCTGAGTTACGAGCATTTACTCTACCCTATTTACTTCTCATCAAAGCAACAGACAAAGACAAACTTGCCTTCCTCGCACTCGCATCTCCCGTGCTCAACGCTCCCAACACAATCCACTACTACCGGTACTACACCACAACACACAGTCATCGCCTTGACGATATTGAACGCCGAAGAGAAGCTTCCAAATCTCGATACATACTGGAATTAGTCTAGGGCCAACGTGACCCTTCGACAGTACAACACAACCTCACCCGACATCTTCACATATTCTCCCAAAATGTCTTTCGACTGGGACCACTCCTACTGCCTCACCTGCGACACGCAGACGGACGGCAACACCTACTGCTCCGAATCTTGCAGGCTGGCAGAGTTCGAGCAGTCATCGAACCCAAGCAGCGGGCCAAGCTCCCCAGCCTTCAGTGGCCCTAGCTACCCGTGGACTTCCTCCAAGCCGACAACAGCATCCAGCCGTTTCTCCCTATCACCAGTCTACGAGTTCAACCAGACATCGCAACGACATGGCTCCCAAGCACCCCTGCGGGTCCTGTCACCATCGAGCTCCCAGGCAAGCCTCTGCTCGATGAGGAGCAACACATCGTCGACCACGGACGCAGCCATACAAGTGTCAGACGCTGCCAGGAGGGAACTTCTCGCATATGCCAGCTCTTTCGAGAATGCTCGCTCATCACGGAGACAATCACACTAAAACGTTCGATGAGTCTTCGGTGGAGTCGCATGTGGATGGTGCCATTTGGCACCACTTTGTTTCCTAGATACCCCCCCACTTAACGTTTCTGGACCTGGAATTTATCGAATTGCGCCACCAGTCCACACAATCACACCTTTTTGCGGTCGAGCCTCGTCTCCTATTTTTACTGCCTGCCTATCACACGGGGCAAATCATCGGCGGGTACTCTGGCCTTACAATCTTTTTTGTACCACAAAAAAAAAGCATCAACCGGAGCACAGCATTATTACAAAAGTCAGGGTCTATACAGGAAATTGGGACAGGATTTTTGAGATTTTCAAGTTATTTTTAGTCTTGGTCGGCGGGATATCGGGCGCCCTCCAGGATTTCGAGTTATCATTCCCGCTGTACCGCGATACAGACCGGGTCTTCCCTTTTTCACACAGATTGTTGATGGCTTTTGAGTACCGTGAAGGACACTGTACTGGAGCATCGGCGATCGTCGGAGGAGTCACTCAATGGACATGGGCACGGCAGTTGGTTATGAAAATGGGTTTTCATGACGATTGTCAACGGTGGTATCCACATTGGATGGATAGGAACGGATAGGACTTCACACTGGGAACAGTGACGTGGTTCCCTGCAGCCAATTGTCTGCTACAGGGCTGAGAAGGTGTGCTGGAACTTGACCAGAGAACCTCATTAGATAGTCCTCACAATGTGGACAGCTTCATCCACTTTGAATGAAGGATTCCCATTGTTTGTCTCAAATGAGATCAGTTTCAGCTCCCCACTCTTATATCTCAAACTCGCGTTACAAATGTGACTACTTACATTCTCTGCTTCCGTCTTTGATGTTTTCCGTTCTTTCCGCGGACCTCAAGGCGGCTGCGGTCTGAACCATAGTCTGTGTTCGCATTGCGCCTTCACAAATCACTCAGATTACTCCGTTATACTGCTGCTGCTGCTGCTGCTGCGGAATGGGTGCTGGCGTTGTCTCATTCGCCTATATGCTGCCGTCACATTTCTCACCCACGTGTTACGGAATGATTCATCAGAGTTTTCTGTTTCTTTTTCTCGGGCTTTAGAACCTCATTGCTTCTCCCCACTCGCATGCTGACTTCACGATACCTAGCTACTTTGCTTCTTTCACCCTCTCTCTGCCCTTGCTCCTTTACCGGTGATTTCTCCAACCAAGGGTGTTTTTTTTTCCCTCTCCACTGGGCGGCGGTCTTCACTCGGAGTCTCGGGCAGCTGCCTACTCTCGGTCGTTATATGAGGATGGGACCCGGACCATATCGGCTTTTCCCTGGGTCCCTTAAGCGGGATATCCCTCTGCCACACACACACGCACGCACACCCGTGACACCCCGCCC